>VZRW01013453.1:79573-116177 GCA_013398125.1 Aegotheles bennettii | reverse complement strand
AAAAGCCTTTTCCCCCTCTGGGAATATGACTCACCACTGTCTCTTGCCATGCTAATAGGAGACTATATCAAACAAAGAGAAGCAGGGATTTTTCTGAAGACAATAATGTTGTTCTTAAACATGAGTAACGAGAAAAGAAACCCTGGTAATAAGTTTTAATTGTCTCTCAGTGACCCGATGTATGGGTGCGGGTATCAAGGTTTTGGTAGTGGAGTGTGTGTGTGTGTGTGTGTAGAGTGAGAGGGTGGGCAGCAGGGATGGCCTCTGTGAGAAGAGGCCAGGGTCTGCCCCATGCCAGGCAGTTGGTTTCAGCCAGAACTAACACTCCAGCTTCTGTGTTATACAGTGTAGGTAAGGTTGAAAATAGAAACAATCACAAGGAAAGTCTGTAATCCGATAAAGCAGGTGACTAGTACCATTTGAGATGCTCTTTAGTATGCAAGATATCTGTGCAGGTCTGTCTGAAATTATTTCAGACTTCCCGGATTGCTAGGTGCTACAGAAGGGGTTTCTGGAAGCTGTGTGGGAAGCCACAGTGCTTAAAAAGGTATCAGCCAGCTGTGTTACAGACACAGAGAAGCCAGTTTATAGTACAGCTTATACTTCAGATTGCTTTCACAATATGCATAATTGTCTTACAATTATCTCTTATAGATAACAAAGGTCAAATCTGCAGAATAATATTTATTTTCAGAGATATATTTATTAGCACTAACATTTTAGTCTTTCTTTGAATATTCAGAATTTCTTTCTATGCAACCTACCAGACTATACTGATAGGTGAAACATCCATACATGTCCTCAAACCCAGGAAAAAAAGGCGAGAAGGATAACCTGAGATATAAAAGTGACTTTCAAATCTTACGTTATACAGATGATATTACAACACATTTAAAGAATATATAAAGAGTATGCTCAATGTTTGATATTACAGCTGCCATAAAGTTACTTTTATGCTAGTGTGTGAAGGGGGTAGCATGTTCTTAAACCTTTCTTCCCTCATTGCCTTCAAATAGGAACTCCATAAATAAAAAAGAGGAGGTGTAGTTTGACATTGGTTAACACAGGAACTTAAAAGGAAAAATAACACTGGATTCCTCTCTCTCTCTTTTCACTCTGACAAGGAGAGAATAGTGATAGAGGTAAAAGGCCAAATACAAGAATCCCCACAAGTGGGAAGATGAACTTTTGCATTTGCAATTTTCTAGCTTTTTCAGGCATCCATTTTTGCTGCATTATCCTAAGGATGATAGAACCCCAGGTCCTGAGGTGATGAAAGCTTCATGTTATTCTTTTTGCAGAGGGATAATTTGCAACATGTGGACTGACAAAGTCCCTGTTAGGGCAAGCATCATAGACGATATCTCACCACTAGTCTCCTTGTGGGTCTTTGTGCCTAGAGCTGCACTTAATCAGCATACTTTTGTCTCAATGAAAAGGAAAAAAGGCAAACAGACAACAAAGCAATTCTTAAAATGCTGGCATAAAAGAATATAAATATTTAATACAGTAAGTTAAAATTACAATAGTAAAAACTTTATGCTGTCATATGGCCAGGAATATGCATATACTGGAAAGAACTAAAAAGCTTGGGAAGAACTTCTAGCCCTTGTACCTGTCCCTTTCAACAACCACGGGTTTTGCAGGTCTGCAGGCAGGCACATACTGTGTCACATGTCAATAATTAACTGTGGTGTAAATCAAAAAACCTCTCCATGCTTTTCTTAAAAAATGTATTACCTTTTTAAAATAAGTATTGTTTCAAGACTTTTAACAAATAATGCTTCATATTCTACTAATTTTCATTTTCCCTCCCCCTGTATATTGAAAATGTAGTACTTATATATATGTACATATAGTTTTACAGCTATGTAAAAAATGCAGATTGATCTGAGTATTAAGGTAAAATGTAAAGTCAGTTAACACATCCTGATTTATTTTTAAGGCTTCATTGTAACAAACAACATTTTCTTATGTAGTAGAAGACATCATGTGAAATACCTTGGCAGAATCTTAGATTTTGTAGCAACTTCTAACCTTAAATGCACAGTTAGTAAGACTTTAGAATTTTTTAAAATTTAATAAATTTGATTTCTCAAAGAATGACTTAGACTTTATATTCTAATCTAGTTACACATTATTCATCTGCACATCTTATTATGCATCTTAAACTTCCTTTTGTTTCAGAGGTCACTTGTAGGTGAACTGAATTTATTGGTTCTACAACTAATGTACATAACACAGATTGCTTAATTTAATGAGCTTTCACTTTCATAATACCAGATAATCAGTAGAGAAATAACTATGACTTTGAACTATACCACAGTTACCTTAACTCTGCTGATAATTAAGAGACTTTAATTCAGTGATTTTGCAAGTACATTATAGCAAAAAATATACTCCACTGTTTTTTGCATCCTAACATTAGACATTGTATACTTCATATGTGATGCTATTAAACAGGTATGACAACTACTTTTCCCAGTGGAAATGTAACCGACTTGACCATACACTTTCACTTAATTTAACCATATGGAAAAGGTCATACTCCCCAATGATTTTCTTGTTCATAGTGAAATCGGTAAGGCAATATGAAGTAGAGGTTCAGTCCTCAAACAAGAATTTTAAGGAAATCTTTCCAACAAGTCCTACACTGCAACAACATCTTCAAACTGCTTACTATTAGACAACTTCAGAACTTGAATTGTATGATTATCATAATGTTTATTAGATTAAAGAGAGTGTTGAAAGAGCTTTAACAGGGAAACAAGTTCATGTTATTTCTTAAAACTACTTTACAAGCAAAGTACCATAACAAATTATTTTTAGCAGGCAAATTTCATTGCCTTCACTTCTAGATATAACTTATGTACTCCCTACTAAAATTACAACATAATTAATAATATTCGTAAATATTCAGTGGAATCTGTGAGATGAGTAAAACTAGTTTTTACTTTTACTCCCTCTGAAGTCAGCCAGTGTAGAACAGAAGTGCTTGTTGAAATTCAAATAGTCCAGACTATAAATCCATGGAAACTAAACTGAACAATTCCTGCATGTGTTTTAAGTGCACCTTCAGGTTACAGGGAGTGAACAGTAAACATGTATATACCATAATGTGTCCTCTTACTAAAATTCACAGGTCTGCTTTAAGTACATTATTTTAAAAAACTTTCCCTTGTTATGATGGCTCTAGTGTTTTTGCTAATATTCTCCAATGTAATATCATATCTACTGCAATTTTTTTAGCATTATTTCTTTAAATGTTGAACACATTACAGCTACATGAGTTTTACAATGCATAGTACACAATAATTTTAGTTTAGTGAAAAGCATAAATAGGTTTTATAAGCCTTTTTCTACCTGCAGACAAATACGCCATTTACTATGAAACATTTTAAAATCAGTATCAGGCAATGTCTAAAATCTGTCTAGCTTATAGAGCTGTAAAACACGATCCACTTTAGTGTCACAGAGAATTGTATTCATTTCCATGCCACATCGTATCAGTAAGCATGCCTAAATCGCAAGTCTATTTGTTTCATTGTTATCTTCATTCTAATCTATAAAAGGATATTACAACAAATAGAAACAATGCACTGTTATGTTGTAGGAAACAGATCTGAAAAAAAATCAAGTATAAAGACACTTTTTTCTCCTAAAATTAGCTGAAGCATGCTTATTAAGAATGTAGAAAATAATGCCTACTGTGACTGTTCTATGGCTCTCATAAGTCTTTAGACAGTGCAGGAAAAAAAATTATTATTCTATATAGATATTTTTTGGTAGGTACGACTACCAGATTTTTTCCAGTAGAATATTTCGGAAGTCATGTAATCCTGGCTTTCTCCTTAAATTTGTTTTGTTATTTTTGAGACGTTGTTTCATATTTTCACTGCCTCAAATGATCAGTTTTCATATTATTTTATATATTAAAAAAACTTTATTATATCTGATTTATATTTTTTTATCATCTCATTTAAAAAGAGCATGTGATTGTACTGAAATAGTAATGGTCATCTTTGTAAGGACAGGTATGTGTGTTATCTTTTTGTTTATTGATTTATTTTGTTTTTTATAAACTTCAGATATATTACCACTAAAAATAGTGAGAAAATGAGGATTCTGTACAACAAATAAATCAATGCCAATGCAAAAAAATACCATTTTTTCTTTTACATCAGAATAGAGGCCAATATTAAAAAATAAAAAAAGTAAAAAAAAAATAAAAGGGAGAGATCCATCATAACTAAACCTCCAATAACCCAATGGTTAAGAAAATACTATAGGATGAAGAATTGCATTCTTAGTAAAAAAAAACCAGGGTTTTAAATTATCTGCTCTGTATTTAAAGAGTATGTCACTACTAGTCTTTGAAATATTTGTTGATTTTTGTTCTTTCTTTATTTTTTTCCTTTTTCAATATACCTAAAATAGTTCCTGATGAAAGAATTTATTTTTATCTTTCCATTAGTGCTCAGGAGTTTTATCATTAATCCTTCTTAACACAGAGCCTGAAATGTTTTTGCCTGGCTTCTCTCTCTAATTTTAAAATGGAAATGTATAGTCTTTCCTCTTTATGGATATTATTTCATTCGTTGTTTCTCTCTTAATATTCTGCCAATATTACTTTTGGGCTTCAATTCCTGGCCATTGCTCTGGTGAAAATTTCACTTTTAGAGGGGAGTTAATTGCATTTCTTTGTAACTGTGTCTTTTAACCTCTTTCAATTCTTCATTTTTAATACTGTCTTTCACTGCCTTATTTCTGTTGCACATACTATTATGTGTGAAAAAGTTTACATTTTTATGAAAATCAAATAAAAGATATCTTGCCTACCAAGAGTCTGTAGATTTGAAGTTATTCATGCACTTTCCGCATCTAGTTAATTTCTCTCCTCAGGCCACAACCTGATCAACCTCAACAGTCAACATTGCTTTGTGATTAACTGTATTTAAAACTATATGGATTAAAATAATTACTGAAACTTTTCTTTCAAGCTCTCCTGTGTTCTGCTTTCCGTTTAGTGATATATTTGAATTATGGCTGTTAGTTAAATGAGCAAAGTAAGAAAGTTGTATGAGGGTTGTTTTTTTTAGTGCCTTTAAAAATTATTTTGTTACTGATTAAAATATTTTACTAATGCACTTGTCTTTTGAAAAGACATATATACAAAATTTCTCACATATAAACATATCTCTATTCTACTTTTTCTTCTCTTGTCTCATTATCCAAAAGCCTTTAGACATGGGAAAATAAAAATATTTATTTCCCTATATTTTACAGAGCTGAAATTTTCAGAGAAGCCTTAGGTCCCTAGTTATACTCAAATTCCTTCTGTGAAAAACTTATACTGCTGGACATGTACTACTAGCAACAAACTATTTGCAAATGAGGTTGGTTGTCCTCTCAGATGGTGAGAGACATGTCCTGGATGGCAGGCCCAACATATGCAGGGCATAAACTTGCAGCTTTGTCTATCTCTTGTGACATACTGATACATGTATGAGATCTTACACACAGAAAAACTCCTTATCTTCTTGTACTCAGCTGGGAAAAGGAAAACAGTTTTACAGCCTAAATACACTGTTTCTCTTATTCCTACTCTGTTTATTCCAGCTCTTATTTTTATGCTAAAATTCTGCCTGCAAAGACCTAAATCTTGCAGCTTCTGAGCTGAATTGTAAACATTCTATCAGTTATTTAAACTTATGATGAAATAAATGTGTGAACCTAGCACCATACTACAGAATAAAGAGATCAAAATACAAATAAAGATCACTCTTAAACAGATCACCTTCTGATGGGCATTAGAGGAAACTACAAGCAAGGGGTTTATATGCATGCACAAAATATTTTCTGAGTTCACAGCACTCCTTTGAAGTGTAGGAAGGAAATTAAATACCTGTCTCTTATCAGTGAAATCTGAGCTACATTAAAATATTGAATACACACTAAACTGTACAGAAAGGTTGGAGAATAATAAAGATTACGCAAAAGTAATTGTATTTAAGAAATACTGTTATCTGTACAGAGGAAATAAAAAAATACAAAACCTAAAAATGTAATGAGCATTAAAACACTGCAAAAGAGAGGGCAGGAAGGCAGTCTATTAATGAAGCATTAACTACAGAAGAAAGAACAAGGCTTTCAGCAACAGAAGGTGGGTCATCCTGCCCTGTTGGAGCACATATGTAAATAAGTACCTATTAAATGAAAACATCTGAACCTACATGAGGACCAGAAGGTGAAAACTGGGCTTCTGAAAGAGCAGTGGCTTTATTTTCGCATTACTCTTAATAAAAATGAAATGTTGCGTGTAACATGAAAAAGAGTAAAGCTTAATTTTACAGAGTTCCCATCCTTGTCTCCCATCAAGTTATGAAGTCTGTTTACTAAAGAGACAGATGTGATCACCATAAAAAAAGGTATAAATGGCTTAATTATAGTCTTTTACATATATGAAAGAAAAAAAAAAATCCATAAAAGGACAGACCTGTATAACAAAGTGAGTAAGATCAACATGTAACTGATATGTAAATCTTTCTATTCCCTTTTGCAAGCATGGACTAAGATACAAGGCTACTGTAAATACATATAAAACAGAAAAATGTGAAAATATCATATTAACTTTTTGATTAAAGAAGATCTGCTAATGTCTATTTATCTTATATCTAGAAAACTGGGATTTATTGAAAAATGGAGAAATTCCCAACATATTGAAGATAGTAATCTCTGTATGACTTTAAAAATCTCTGAAAGTCAGGACAAACTACAGATTTGGAATTCAGACGTATATTGAAACAGCACTCATTGTCTTTTTAGAGAAAGATCTGGGCAAAATGAGAGACTGGATCCAAATGACCTGTCAAGGCACTTTGGAAAGCATTTCAGTACAGAAACCTTTGTAGAATCAAAGCTGAGAAATATACTGGGTTATAAAACTTTTATAAAAGTTTCATTTGAAATACTGTAAAACCAATTGCTGGCTCTGGGGAAAATTTTTTAAAAGAAAGTTGAAAGCACTAATCTACTTCTTTCTTATTCTGTATACAAAACAATGCATTACTGAAGTCATTCCATGTGGAATACAGAGCACTCTCTAATGGAAAAGTTAGGGTAAGGTTTTATAATCCAGTAAAAACTATAAACTTCCCACTCTTTCTTCTGTATAGAAGTGTGAAAGAGTGAATTTTCACCTACCTTTTAAAAACCTAGAACTTAAAGAGTTACATTGACCCCACAACTTATTTAATGTCTTCATTACAGAGAAGAATATCTTACTGAACTCTTACTGGACACCTGGACTGCTGTTTTGCTGGGTAATTGTTCTACAGCTGCCAAAATCTTCTTCCATTCTTTTGGGAATAGTCTCTGAACCTCATCTCTCTGTTTCCCAAGATTTGTGATAATACTTCAGAGGTCCAACACATACAAAGCTTGTTTTCATGAGTCTGTCCCTTTAATTGAAGGAGAGATTGTCCCTAGAGTGCTAGATACTGGGGAAAAAAGTAAAAGGTTGTGTTACTTCCCTCCTCCAAAAAAGCATCACTGTACCTGTCTGTTTTACTGAAAACAGAATAAATCTATGTTGAAGATTCATTATCTTATAAAGCAGTTTTATTTAAGCAATAAAATTGTGTATGACAGTAGAGCAGAATTATAGTTAAAACCCTAAAATACATTGAAAGGTCTTCATAAGCTGTGAAAGAAACCAGATATTTATTTACTTTGAATTAATTTGAGTTTATTACAAATTAGTGTAAGTCATCTTTCTCTGAACATCTGAACTTCTTCTTACCACACTTGAATCGAGTTCCTCTGATTAGACAGAAATTTGCTTTCCTGAAGTCCCAGGGAAGAATTTGTATTTTGTAAATCACATGCTTTGTTATGTTCTAGTTTCACCCTTGAATCCTCATTTTAAACTGAATTGCTCTAGACAAAGTGACTACTTTAGGAAAACTGGTCATGAATTCAATAATAGGCCTGACACAGAAACTGGATAAAATCTGGTAAAGACCGTGAGCCCATGAAATATGTTCCTGGCTTTCAGGACAAATGGGTATTTCATACAGATAATCATGGCTGCACAGTATATTGGAAAGTTGGACAACAAATTGTAACACAAGATGGATTATCAATCAAGGGCCCATCATTTCTAGTAGCATGCAGGCTTTTTATAAACCTACTGGCAAACATCAAAACCCATACAAACTGCTAAACTTGCATCTGGAAGAATGTTGTAACTATGACCTTTAATCTGAAAGGACTATGTTACCCATTTTCTTACACTCATTTTTAAAAAGGGGAGAAAGGAGGACCCCCGGAACTACTGACCTGTCAGTCTCATCTCTGTGCCTGGGAAGATCATGGAACAGATCCTCCATGAAGCTATGCTAAGACACATGGAGGATAAGGAGATGATTCAAGACAGCCAACATGGATTCACCAAGGGCAAGTTCTGCCTGACCAACCTAGTGACCTTTCAAGATGGAGTAACTACATCAGTGGACAAAGGGAGTGCTACAGGTGTCATCTATCTGGACTTCTGTAAGGCCTTTGACACGGTACCCCACAACATCCTTCTCTCTAAACTAGAGAGATATAGGTTTGATGGGTAGACAGAGAAACTGGTTAGTTGGTCACATCCAAAGGTTAGTGGTCAATATCTCAATGACTCAATGGGCACCAGTAACAAGTAGTGTCCCCCAGAGATCCATATCGAGTCCAGTACTGTTTAATTTCTTCATCAATGACATAGACAGTGGGCTCAAATGCACCCTCAAAAAGTTCGTAGATGACACCAAGCTGAGTGGTGTAGTTGACACACCTGAAGGACAGGACGCCATCCAGAGACGTGGGCCCAGGGGAACCTCATGATGTTCAACAAGGAGAAGTGCAAGGTCCTGCACTTAGGTCAGGGCAACCTTTGGTATCAATACAGTCTTGGGAATCAAGAGACTGAAAGCAGACCTGCTGAGAAGGACTTGGGGGTATTGGCAGATGAAAGGCTGGACGTGAGCTGTCAGTGTGCCCTTGCAGCCCAGAAGGTCAGCCATATCCTGGGATGCATCAAAAGAACGGTGGCCAACAGATCGAGGGAGGTGATTCTGCCTCTCTACTCTGCTCTGGTAAGACCCATCCTGGAGTACTGCATCCATCTCTGGAGCCCTCAGCACAGGAAGGACATGGACCTGTTAGAAGGAGTCCAGAGAATGGCCACGGAAATGGTCAGAAGGCTGGAATACCTATGAAGAAAGGCTGAGAGAGTTGGGGCTGTTCATCCTGGAGAAGAGAAAGCTCCAGGGAGACCTCATTGCTGCCTTTCGATACCTAAAGGGGGCCTATAAGAAAGATGGGGACAGGTTTTTTAGCACAGCCTGTTGTAATTGGATGAGGGGCAATGGTTTTAAACTGAAGGAGGAAAGATTTAGGTTAGATATAAGAAAGAAGTTTTTCACCATGAGGGTGGTGAAACGCTGGAACAGGTTGCCCAGAGGGAGGTGGTGGATTCCCCATCCCTGGAAATGTCCAAGGCTAGGTTGGCAGGGACTCTGAGCAAACTTATCTAGTAGAGGATGTCCCTGTACTTTGCAGGGAGGTTGGACTAGATGACCTTTAATGTCCCTTCCAACTCAAGCTATTCTGTGATTCTGTGATTCAGTGATTCTGTGATGTTATTCCGTGTTCTTGACTCTATCTGATATGAGATGTATATGTTGTTAACTTTATCTAACTCAAAGTAGGAAGCTAGTCCTGGGTATGTGTTTATGACATGAAAGCTTAGGGCAATTGCTGCATATGCTTCCAAGTTCTAGACAGTTGGACTAATGCATCAATATCCAAATTTCTTCACTCTCAGAAACAGATGGAAGGAGTATACGGAATATTGAACACTTTCAGTGACCATCACTCAACTAACCAGTCTTCTGCACTCATGATTTAATAACTCCTCAAAAACATCTTTTCTAAGGACGCTTTTAGTATAATTGGATAACCAATCATATTTTCTTTCCTAAAAGAAAAATGTGTACAGCTATTAAACAATAATCAGTTTACTGATTATTTTGAGCAATAATAATCAGTTTACCATTTCATATTGCTTGAAGACACACTGACCTTTATGCCCCCTTCAGCCTCCAACTGTTACCTCCTCAGATCAGAATCATGTAGCTAACTGGGGAAGGGAGGGAACTTTTGATGAGGACAGCACAAGCATTTCCCAAGTAGTTGCTGCATTGACATTCTTCCATTCCTAATGAAAATTTCTATTCTCAACTGAATTGATCAGTACCTTACGTCAAAGCACACTGATTACAGAGAAAAAATGTACTGATAGTTTTAACTATCTTGTTGAAATTAGTTCCTGTATTTACAAGGCAAAGCTATCAATTTAATGTATAACTAATTCAATTTACATGAACATTCACCACTATTTGGTAAATCACAGTGTTCTCGATTATAAAGTGTTGGATGACAGCTGTACAGGAAATACATTTTTTTTTTTTTGTCTAGCTTACTGGATGAGAAAAAAATACAGAGGTCAGAATTCAGACCTTACAGGACAGTTTTTCAAACAATAAAAGATATTATTCACATGACAACTTCGAGATGGAGTTGTCAGCCACTATGAAGATCTCTTTCTGGTGATGTAAAAAATGGCATATGTAAACTCCTGCATATCTATTTCCAGCGGAACATATTTCTCATTCTCATTCTTTCTTTCCTCACTGCAAATGACTTTCAGAGGGTGCTAAACTACTAAAAACTTCAGAAAACATCTAAACTTCAGAACTTTCATCATGAAGATTCATAAAGAAAATGGAAGTATGATAAGCTGTGTGGAGACATCGTATGTATAAACATCTCTGATCATCACAGAGATTCTCACACGGACACAACTCAGGATCTGTAAACAGCTATGAGTAAATAGCTTCAGTCATTTTTTTTCTACCTGTAAAATTGGATTCAGGTCTGGCTGGGGTTACAAACAAATTTCACACAAATTAATTTCAGAGAACATTCATAGAGAAAAACAACATTGAGAGGTGCCCAGAAGTGTTTTGTGTAGTTCAGCACAAAATGAATGCTGATGAAGGACAAAGGGACATCTGATGGCTTTACAGATATATACATTAATCTTAATACTTTGCATAGCTGTCAAAGAAAATCTAAACTACAAAGAACTCTGTCTTTCCAGACACAGTTGTAACTGCTTATTTGAATAAAATATGCAAAGATTCATATCACTGATCACCGTGTCCCTATTTCCTGCACAAAACAGCTAGTTACAGATGCCTGATCTAAAGCACATGAAGGAGTTAGTTGTGTTAGTGCTTTACCCTGTGCCTCAGTATGGACTAGAGAAAAAGTTTTCTTCACTAAAATCTCTCATAAAACACATCCTTCCTCTGTATTGTGAAAAAAAACCCAAACATTTTAATTTATATTGCATTCATTTTAACAAGATTAACAGGGTAGCTACAGGATATCTACATTCCCTTTGTTCAACTTTAGAAAAAATATATAAGTGTTTACAGCTGATCTCTAGCTGTTCAGTTCTTTCATGTTTTCACAGAATCACAGAATCACAGAATTCTAGGGGTTGGAAGGGACCTCGAAGGATCATCTAGTCCAACCCCCCTGCCAGAGCAGGGTCACCTACAGTACATCACACAGGAACGCATCCAGGCGGGTTTTAAAGTATGCTCTCTCTTCAGTACCCTAGGTTGCATGTAACCAACAGCTGAACAGATATTTTTTACAGTTTCTCAATAGTACCACTATTTATTTCATTGATTTTTATGTCTCCGGTCTCTTGAGTACAGAAATAAAGCTACTGCTCATATAAGGAATAGTATATTTTTTTCTGTCAGGTAAAACTCAAGCAAGTATCATTGTTCTCAGATAGTTTCAAAATGTAACATGTATTTGCAAGCACTAATATGCCCACTTTAGGATTGCAGCATATTTTCTATTGCAGGAAACATAAAATGCTTATAGATTTGAAATTTCTGATCACCACTACTGGTGAAATCCAGCACAAAATTAATTCTATTCTCTCTTCTCCCCTTGTAACCTTTCAGCTCATTAATGAATAGCAATGAAGAATTGCAGTTAAATGCAACAGTGGAGCTGTGATCTCAGCTATTAATACTCATCAGCAGTCATTACACAATGCTAAGTATTGTCATTGCAACATGATTTTGTGTTGTTAGGTCACAGGATAGGCTGCAGAAAATATTTCAAAAGTCAGATGAATAAGACTATACAAGATTCTGATTTGTGTATTTCTTAACAAAGCAAAATAATTTTTAAGATATGAAATTTAAAATATGAATTTTAGAGAAAGATGAATGAAAGCACTAGACAATTGGAAGGATATCACTGAAATAATCCCACAGTATTGTTTCATTACCTATACAAGATGAATTAACTTCCTTGAACAATAAACTGTAAATTACAATCTCACATCTTAATTTATCTAATTTATTAATTTAAATGCACTCTCCAGGATCCAAAAATTCAAATAATTTTCAAGTTTCCCTTGATCTGAGTAAACCCCAGTTCTGACTTTCATTAGTCCTCATTATCTCTCTCGCATAAGCTTAATCATGTGCGCTGTTTCTGAATGGGGACTTTCCAAATCAGGTATCTAGCCCATAATTAAACTTATTTGTTTGCTCTACCAGATATGTGTTCCAAATAACTTCCAAATAACTTAATTACCTCCTTTCACAAGTACCCACTATCCCTCTCACAGATTCTCTAGTTTATAAACCTAATTATGGAACACAATAAAGTGTGATGGCTTCATAAAAATGAAGGATTCATAGAAAAATCATTCTTTATAATGGTGTAAAAGAAATAAGCATACATATTAAATAAGGAATATCCATATGTCATTCTCTCCCTAATCTTTTGTGAGTGTTCTTTTTGATTTTTTAGTGTCCTTTTCTTGAACCCATCATAGTTTTCATTTTTATTGCAGAGAAAGGGTTGCTCTAAGCAGTCCTGGTGGTTTTCCAGTATCCACTTATTTTCCATTAATAATTTTTGCCATTAAGCAAAGGGGAAAAAAAAAACAAAACAAGAGAAGCACTAAATTTCCAATGAAAAGAAATTTTTTAAAAAAATATATATTTGTACTCCAGATTCATTCTGTTCAATTAAAGAAACTGTATACTTTTTTGAGGTAAAGAAATACCAAGGACATGAAAAATACTCAGAAGTTACAAAACTGTGTTGTTTTGAAATCTCCACTTGTGGAAACACAGGTAATGTAGGTATGGATTGCTAGCAGAAAGGGATTTGGGCTCCAGGACAATATGCAATATCAGTACTTTCAAGCAGCAATTCCAATAACTCTGTAAGACCTACTACAAGGGTTAAATATCTGACATGTCTCTGGAGAAGTACATTTCACAGAGACAGATGTTGAAAATTTAGTTGTTTGAAAGGACAGTATTTTTAAAATGTTTGTAAAAAATATAAAAATCCAAAAATCAGGTTGAAAATATAAGTGTGAGTGTTAAATGTGTAATTGTAACATTTTTTTATAATATGTGGGTAGGAGACATGTACCTTTATGGACCTAGCCATATATACAACAAGACTTAGAAATCTAGAAGTTTGAATACTTTAGGTAAAAATAGTTTAGAAATACATTGCAAAAAATAAGAACACTAAAAAGCACTAGTCATGGAAGTTATTAATTAAAAAATGTTGACATCTAGAAAATCAATACATATTGTTCAAAAATGCTTTCAAAAACATGTTTCTAGGTCATTTTATAAACTATTTCTAATACCAAGGTCATTATAGTTAGGAAATGGTTCTAAATAATCAGAATATAGAAATAACTACCTGTATAAGTTAAACAAATAATGATAGTGAGAAAGGACAAATAACCCCATAGGTAACATTCCATTCATCATTGATGTATTTTTAAATAGAGAGATAAATAATAAAATAAGTCTGTCAAGATATCAGTTAATTTAGTGCTTTCTACTCTTCCTTCAGTTTCCTTTGCCCTTTTCCTTCTTGGCTCTAGTTAGTGGCTTTCAACATTGAAGCTTATTCACTGTGCCAGTAGTACTAAATAACATCTATTAACATCAGGCAATTCAGGGAGATAGACAGACTAAAGCTTACAGAAATTGACAAATGGCACATTGCCTATCTAAGCAGAAAATACAGCCATAAAAATAGCCTTAAAATAAAAGGTAGCTATTGGCTTTCTAAATTTCTTACACAGCAGGTTCAGCTGAGATGGAGAATTAAACCATGATCAGTATGTAATACTAAAGCAAGACTATTCTTACTAAAAGAGGATAATTTGTCCCTTATTCTGATTTTACAGCTCTGGTTACTGACAGGAAAGCAAGAAGAGGCTTTTAGCAAACACCTACAAGTCTGTAAGAATGCTTGCCAGTTCTTTTACTATTGCTGTCATGATTGCTAACTAATCTCAACTCTACCACTCAGGGTAGTCACAGCTGCAATCTGAATAGGATAGCAGGGGCTGGAGAAAAATAGGTGTGCTGCCACATGGCCTCAACTTTATCATATAAAGAGGAAACATGCGTCACCATCTGGTTCTAATGATGGGGCCAAAAAATGCATTTTACTTCTTCAACAAACCTCTCTCTGTTTCTCTTGATTTGTTATTGATCTTGGAAAAGTTACTTTAATGTCTTTGTGACTCCATCTCCTTGACAGTAGAAGAGGGATAACACCTCTAGTATGTTCTTCTGATATTGTGAGGTTTGCTTAATACAAGTGAAGCACAAATGTATTTACCAGTAGTTACATGCCTCTCATCACTGTGGTGTGAGAGATGTGTTCAATATTATAGTTAAATTTGAAGCTTATATTACTCTGTACATGCTAGAAATACCAACAGAGCTAAGATACAGGCAAGTGATGATGCCTTTGCTACCTTGGAAAGCTGCTGTGATCAATACAGATTGAAGGTTGCATGTATTGCGAACTTGGCTGGGTTGCAAGATTTATTCTATATTTACTTCTTGATAGTCACCTGAGATGAAAAACACTACAGAAGTCAAAGGTATTACATCAAGTACTGAAAATCTGTATGTTAGCATTTTGAATCTGAAAAATAGCTTCTGCAAAGATATAGAGAAGATTTTTTTGCTCCTTTCCATAAAATCCAAAGTTCAGCTCCTCACCTGATTTAAACAAGTTTTATTTTTCTTAACCTCAGAAAAGTATGAAGTGTATCAAAAGTGTCAGATGCTGACATGAGCATCAATAAATTCCTGGGTTATTACCCTTGAGATTCAAAATGCATGAAAGTTTGGAAACATTTGGGTGAAGATGAAGTTTGAACCTATCTCTAATGTAAAGATCATAACCAATTTTCAACATCATCATTGTCCAATCACTGTAAAAAGCTATAGAAATGTTCTTTGTTTCCAATGGTATAGTATAGTGTTACTGCAATAATATTAAAGACAAATGAAAGAATATGAACTCTATGTAAAAATAGGAAAGGACTGACATGCTCAAGATCAAACAAAATTTATCCACCCTTGCTTTTCATAGATTTTCTTCATAAAGATTATAAGTCACAGCAGAATCCTACATTTGACAGCTGAAACCTTTTGGACATTGCTCATATGCAGTATATCAGTGAGATAAAAATGGGATACATCTGATTGTCATCCCTAAATATCCTTTTATAATCTTTAAACTTTTGGAAGAAATTATACTTTTTTATTTTGAGATATACTGGGAAAAATATATTTCAGCAAGTAATAAAGCTCAGTATAACAGGTTTTAATAGTGGGTATGTTAACATTACTACTGCAACCAATGTATACAGCTGTTGAATAAGATTTTTCAGCACTAACCGTACATCAGACTATTCATGCTACAGTGGGAATGGTGGTATGGGTCTTTAGTTAGTCTTCTGTTTTGTTCTTTGTCTCTCCCCGATTTTTACTCTTTCTTTAAAAACTTCCTTTAATCTTAGGGTCTAAAAGTAAATGGTACTATTCTGTACATGGAACACTTTCTGAAAGTTCATCAGCTTCTTTCTGTGCAATAGAACTAGGGAGGATTCAGACTTCAGAGTTGTTTTTACATCCTTTTACTGTTTTGTTGTTGCTGTTGTTGTAGGAACAAAGTCTCATTTTACCTAGAAAAATGTTTTTGTAAAAACTCTCTTTCACCTATTTGTCAATACTGTTGATATAAAGGAAGATTTCCTACAGGTGATATTGCAATTAACAGTGAAGACTAAGGGAGAGTGCTTAATAAAAAAAGAACTTATTTAGAAAAGAGAGAAAAAAATCATGTATTCATTTCTGTCCCTTCATACTTGGACATGTCATATAAGCTTCTTTTGTTTAACTTCCCTTAGGTCAACACACTGCCTCTGTGAGCCCACAGTACAGATTGCATTGCACCAGGCTTCATATTTTGCACAAGCATAGGACTTTTAGAGGAACTAAATGTTTAAATACATTTAGATATTAATGCTCCTAAAAACAAGAATACTTAACACTCTATAAATTTATGTCAAGATATATTGGTTACATTCCCTTGTTTACCTTTATACCACAATAAATTAACATGCATATGTGTGAAACTTTAGATGGTGACCTCTTCCAGATAATAAAGCTTGACATTTTAACAGGATAAACAAATGCTTTATTTGGACTGTGTGGAGTATTTCACCAATGATCAGATGTGAGTTTGTTAGATGCTTGTTCTTTATATACTGGAGGTAGAACTCATGTTTGCTAGATGACCTATTATTTTGCTGATTCATTGAGTGTGTGTTATAATTTAAAGGTCAGGGCTATCCATTAAACTTATCACCATAGTGCAAGATACTTTAAATCAAAAATGTTCCTGCATGAGATTCATTAATACTATGACATGAATGTTAAAACAATAGTGAGAAAAGTTAATCCTTCAAGCTGAAGGATTGCAACCTGTGACACTAGAATCGAAGGGAGAAGGGGACAAAACCAGGACTGCTAGGAATAGGCCTGGGAGTGGCATAACAGTGTCGGAGGTGTGATCCGTAACTTGGCTCAGGTGCATATATGCCAATGCCCACAACATGGGCAATAAACAGGAGGAGCTAGAAGCCATTGTGCATCAGGGAAACCATGACATACTCACTATCACGGAAATATGGTGGGATGATTTGCATGATTGGAGTGCTACAATTGACAGCTACAAGCTCTTTAGAAAAATAGGCAAGGAAGGAGAGTTGGTAGGATCACCATATATGTTAGGGCGTGCTTTGACTGCCTAGAACTTAATGTTGGACTCAAGAAGGTGGAAAGTTTATGAGTAAGGATAAAGCGGAAGGCCAATGAGGCAGAGATCTTGGTAGGAGTCTGCGACAGACCACCCAACCAGAATGAAGATACTGATGAGACATTCTTCCAGCAACTAGTTGTCATCTAGCATTTGCTAGTCCTTGTTCTCATGGAGGATTTCAGCTTACCAGATGTCTGCTGGAGTTACAACACAGACGATAGGAAACAATCCATGAGGTTCTTGTAGGCTATGGAAAATAACTTCCTGATGCAGCTGATAAGTGAGCCAACTAGGGACAATGCCTGGCTAGACCTGCTGTTTACCAACAGAGAAGGACTAGTAGGCAATATAAGGGTAGGAGGCCATCTTGGGCACAGCAATCATGAGATGATAGGATTTTTGATTCTTGGAGGGGTAAGGATGAGGGTCAGCAAAACTTCTACCTTAGACTTCCAGAGGGCTGACTTTGACCTGTATAGGACACTGGTCAAGAGAGTCCCTTGGGAATCAGTACTGAAGGGCAAAAGGTCCAGAAAGGATGAACACTTTTCAAGAAGGAAGTCTTCAAGGCACAGGTGCAGGCTGTCCCTTTGTGCTGAAAACAAACTGGCCTGGTTCAATAGGGAAATTTTGTGTGATCTCAGGGAAAAAAAAAAGAGAATTTACAACCTTTGAATGAAGGAACTGACAACTCATGAAAACTACAAGGAAGCTGTTAGGGTATGTAAGGAGAAAATTAGAAAGGCCAAGGCACAGCTAGAACTTAATCTGGCTACTGCCATAAAAGATATTAAAGAGAGTTTTTCCATATATATTAGCAATAAAAGGAGAATGAGGGAGAACCTTCATCCTTTATTGTATAGGGGGGAAACATGGTCACAAAGGATGAGGAAAAGGCTAAGGTACTTAATGCTTTCTTTGCCTCAGTTTTTAACAACCAGACCAGATCTGGGGGTTGGACAGCTGTCTGAACATGAGTAGCAAGTAGCAAGAGGGTAAACAGCATCCTGGCATGCACCAAAAATAGTGTAGACAGCAGGACTAGGGGAGGGATTGGCCTGCTCTACTCAGCACTGGTGAGGCCACACCTGGAATACTGTGTTCAGTTCTGGGCCCCTCACTACAAAAATTACATTGGGGCACTGGAGTGGGTCCAGAGAAGGGTAATTAAGCTGGTGAAGGGCCTGGAGCACAGGTCTTGTGCAGAGCAGCTGAGGGAGCTGTGGTTGTTTAATCTGCGTTGCATTAAAAAAGGGGAGAAGAAATGCAAAACCTCTGCAAGGTGGCTGGGGGAAAGCCCTTCCATTGAGTCAAGATTTAGATACAACTTCGTCTGTCCAGAGTTCTATACCAAGAACTTGCACCAAAAACAGATTCACAAAGTCATAAGAAGCCAACTTTGTTCCAGAACCCTACTAAGAACTTGCACTGAAACAGATTCACAAAGTCATAAGCAGATGACTTTGCCCGTATCAGAGTCCTAAGGACTTACACCAAAACAGATGCACAAAGTTGCAAAAATAGAGTTTATTAAGGCGACAGATACAACAGGTTCGGAATTGCCGTTGATAAATGCACTGACTGCAAAAACACTACTAATAATATTGCTAGCACCAATAGTAAATAATACAACCCAGAGATACTTCCACTCCAAAGGTGAAAGGCACCAATGCTTACCGAGATAGGCGTCTCTGCCTGGAATAGAGGAAGAGAACACAGTCCGTCGACTGGTTTGTTCGTCTTTCCAGATCTCCTTCTCCCTCCTGTTCTCACTGTGTGTATGTCTGATTGAATGTGTGTGAATGAATGTGTGAGTGTGTGAGTCTGTAAATGTGTGTGTGAGTTTGTAAATGTGTGTGTGAGTGAGTTTGTAAATGTGAGTCCCAATGATCCTTTTCCCCATCTTTTATCCCCAAAGCTACAAGGTTCCTACTCACAGGTGACATGTAGTATGATTTGGGTGGAGAGACGAGTGCTATAGGTCATGTATGTATAGCATGTACACCAAAATCTTCATTAGCATAGATGAGGTTGTCAACTTTGTGTAGGTAAATGAGAAAAAGGTTACCCTCTGGGCAATCATGGCTCCTCGAAACAAAGGACTGTTAGCAGTAAACGAAGTCAAGGACTGTTATCAGTTTTATCTTGCTAGCCCAGCAGAAGTCTTTGCCTCCACAAAGGCCTCTGCTAATAAGGCATCCCATGCTAGACAGAAAGGTTTATCCCTTCCCGGAGTACACAAGATTTAGCAAGGTTTTTTGTGGATTCTTTGTATAGAGCCGCCTAGGATTTTCCTCAGATTCCACAATCTGGAGAAAAGAAGGCTGAGGGGAGACCTCGCTCTCTACAACTATCTGAAAGGAGGTTTGAGAGAGGAGGTTGTTGGTCTCTTCTCCCAAGAGATGAGCAATAGGACAAGAGGGAATGGCCTCAAGTTGCACCAGGGGATGTTCAAGGTCGATATAAGGAAAAATTTTTTTATGTAAAGGATGATCAGACATTGAAATAGGCTGCCCAGTGAAGTGGTAGAGTCACTGTCCCTAGAGGTGTTCAAAAAATGTGTAGGAGGTAGCTCTTAGGGACATGGTTTAATGGTGGATTTAGCAATCCTGGGTTAATGACTGGACTTGATGATCTTGAAGGTCTTTTCCAGCTGAAGTAATTCTATGATTCTATGATTCCTATGACTACAGACCATCAATAAAGTGGTCACAGGTAGTTCATAAAGAAAGTAGACAGGTAAATTTTCAATAGTACTTATATTTTATTCCCACTAGATGATATTAAGAAAAATAGTTTAAGAGTTGGTTCCAGGAATGTGGTATATAATCCCAGTTTTTTATTGGGACATATAGTGGATCGGAGTAACACAACTGACACCTGAATACAATTTTGTGAGGTGATTTAATTAAGACATACAGGCTAAACTAATAGGAAAATCATATATTGAAAACCCAATCCTAATACTAGTAAATTCATAGACAATAATGGATTGGTCCTGTATTGTTGTGACTCTCTCAAGGATGCTATGTTTTTATTTCTTATAAATGATAAAGAACATCTAAATAATTAGGCATTATGGTCATAATATCCCAGAATATCCTCAGCTAAATCAGGTTGATCAGAACCCAAATCAACCTGAGTTTGAATGTTTCCAGGGGTGGAGCATCTATCACCTCTCTGGGCAACCTGTTCCAGTGTTTCACCACCCTCATTGTAAAAAATTTCTTCCTTATATCTAGTCTGAATCTACCCTCTTTTAGTTGAAAATCAGTACCCCTTGTTCTGTTGCTACAGGCCCTGCTAATAGTTAGTTCCTATCTTTCTTATTGGCCCCCTTTAAGTATTGAAAGGCCACAATAAGGTCTCCCAAGAGCCTTCTCTTCTCCAGGCTGAATAATCCCAACTCTTTTAGCCGTTCTTCATAGGTATTTCAGCCTTCTGACCATTTTTGTGGCCCTACTCTAGACCCTCTCCAACAGGTCCATGTCTTTCTTGTGCTGAGGACTCCAGAGATGGATGCAGTTCTCAAGGTGGGGTCTCATGAGAGTGAAGTAGAGGGAAGAATCGTCTCCCTTGACCTGCTGGCCAAGATTCTTTTAATGCAGCCCAGG
Source organism: Aegotheles bennettii (assembly GCA_013398125.1). Classification (NCBI taxonomy): domain Eukaryota; kingdom Metazoa; phylum Chordata; class Aves; order Caprimulgiformes; family Aegothelidae; genus Aegotheles; species Aegotheles bennettii. The sequence continues at coordinate 95,259 of VZRW01013453.1, read as the reverse complement.
ATGCAGTTGGATTTCTGAGCTGCAAGTGCACCTTGCCAGCTCATGTTCAGTCTTTCACCCACCAGCGCCATCAAGTCGTTCTTCTCAGGGCTGCTCTCAATCCCTTCATCACTCAACCTTTATTGACACTGGAGGTTGCCCTGAATCAGGTGCAGGACCTTGCACTTAACCTTGTTGAACCTCATGATGTTCAGATGAGCCCACTTCTTGAGCTTGTCCAGGTTCCTCTGGATGGCATCCCATCCCTCAGGCGTGTCAATTGCACTTCACAGCTTGATGTCATCTGCAAAATTGCTGAGGGTGCACTTGATCCCACTCTTTATGTCATCAATGAAGATATTAAACAGAACTAGAACCATGACAGACCACTAGGGAACACCACTCATCACCAATCTCCATCTGGATATCCAGCCACTGACCACAGCTTTCTGGATGTGGCCATCTAACCAATTTTTCCTCCACCAAAAAGTCTGCCCATCAGATCCATATCTCTCCAATTTAGAGAGAAGGATGTTGTGGGGGACCATTTCAGAGGCCTTACAGATGTTCAGATAAATGGCATCCGTAGCTCTTCCTTTGTCCACTGAGTGACAAGTAGTCACGCCATCATAGAACACCACTAGGTTGGTCAGGCAGGACTTGCCCTTGGTGAAGCCATGCTGGCTGTCTTGAATCAACTCCCTGTCCTCCATATCCCTTAGCATAGCTTCTAGGAGGATCTGTTCCATGATCTCAGGCAAGAAGTGAGGCTGACAGTAGTTCCTCCTTTCTATTCTTTCTATAAATGGGTGCAATGTTCCCCTTTTTCCAGTCACGAGGAACTTTACCTGACTGCCATGGGTTTTCAAGTATCATGGAGAATGGCTTGACAACTACATCAGCCTATTCCCTCAGGACTCTGGGATGCATCTAGTTAGGTCCCATAGACTAATGTGTGTCCAGGTTCCTCAGGTAGTCACGAACCTGATCTTCTTTTACAGTGGGAGGGATTTTGCTCTCCCAGTCTTCTGACCCTGGCAACACTTCTGGTGTAGAAGGACTGTCATCCATCTCATCCACTGACTGGCCTTCCATATCCAGAGCCTCATACCTGTTTTACTTCACACCTGGGAAGGTGACAAGGACAAGGAAGGGGTTCACCTGCTGCCCAGAGTTTGGCCTTGCCTCCACTCCCTCCTTTCCTCTAAGCTACTGCCTTCAGCCTGGCAGAGGGAGGATACAGGATCACCTTGATCTTGTTTTTTTTTCTCTAGTGGTTGTTCCTATCTCAGGGAGGGCAGAGCATGGCTCCACCAGTCTATCTCTTTCTCAGACTCCTTGATGGTCCTTAACCTTTCTACTTCCTCTCATAGCTCTGCTACCAAGATTGACCTGCCAGTTCCTGGTGGGTCTCTCCACTGTCCTCACATTTCCCTGCCTCAGGAAAATCTCCTGCAGATCAGGCTGGCACTGGCACAGCTCCCCTAAGCAACTAGTGTGTTCAGTTAAAGCTTTTCCACAATAGGCAAATTATATCATCAAAGTGCTAGTCACACTTTGCTATGTGAATGTCAGAATGCCCTGGAAAGTAGTGTATGCCCTATCATTCTCATTTCTTTCCCAGTGAATAGCGGATGCTTGGATTGTGGTAATGGCCTGCAATTGAGAGTTTATCTATTTAAATCTGAGGGCTTAAATGCTGTTAGAAGTAAAAGACTAAAGATTATTAAGACTGGGAGTGCAAGGTGCCATCTGTTTAGCAATGTAAAAGAAGGTGATGAAAGCAATGAAGCTTCACCAAATCTACAAAGATATCACTGTAGATGCTTAGAAAGGTCTATCCTTATGTTAGAGAAACTTGGAAAGTAGGGATTGTGGGGAAGAGAAAGGAAAAGCTTGCAATAAATATGAGATGTGTAAGTGAGGTTTTATTTTGGAGAAGTAGGAGAACCAGTAATCAAGGTAGAAAGTGTGATACTTAAAAGTGGGAGGGTATGGTTCAGGACATATGAAAACAAAGGAATGTAGGTCCTCAGAAGTTCAGCCACTTCTACTTTAAAAGTTGTCTTTCCTAAATTCATTCTCCAGTGCTTATTAAACTGAATTGTATGAATGTTTTCTCGGTTGCAAGGGCCTCCCTTTTTAACCTGTGAAGCTTTGTGAAGCTTGAAAGAACAAATAAGTGTATAACCCTCACATCTCTGTCCCAAATGGTTAATAAGAAATATAGCTTAAAAAAAAGTTTGTGATCAAATAAACAATGTTTCTCTGTCAAAATAAGCTGAACAAAACCCCAGAAAATCCAGTTGCCTTCTTTGAAGTAGATATTCCAGCTGCAAAGATCTTTAGCTAAATTCAATTCTCAGCATTCTTTCTAACTTCATAAATCTTGAATTCTTTCCTGCATAGTGACATAGCTTCAATAGAAGAAATGAAGAGTACTCCAAAAGACATAAATAACTTATAGCCTGACCGTTATGGCACTTAAAAGTAAGTGATAGTTTGTAAAGAGTCAGATCCTGTCAGTGTGTATTAGTCATGCTCTAAGAACACCTCTCTGATTCAGTCTTTGCTTTTGTCAAAGATTCCTGGGTTCAATGCCCTTTCCAGATGAAAGGAATTAAAATCTTTAACTTCTGCCATCCTAGGAATGTTTTTTGCCAGGAAACTACTACTCAGGCTGAATGTAAAGTTGTGAACATTTAGTTACTTAATTTTGGAAGACAAGAAATAAGACAAAAAAAAGGACACACAAGGAGAGGACAATCTTTCTAACCTGTTGGTTACGGAAGTCAGTGAAGTGGCATGGTCTTGAACTCAGTTAGGCAAAGGGAAAAAAAGAATCTGAATGTCCCAATTTCTTTCTAAATTCTCTACCTATGATGTTTTACATAAAACTTAGTTCAGAGATCAGTATTTGGTGAAGAAATCTGAACCCTGGATCAAGAGCTTAGAAAAGGACATATGTGGCTGAGGAAGGTACTTGTAACCTGTAAGGCATAGCCTCTAGCTGCAGCCTTGTCCACTAACTTCTGACATGTTTTTCCTTAGATTGTGGCTTTTTAAAGAAAACAAGGCTTAAACTGTCTATGTCGTATCACAGTATCTTTCTTCATCTCCCCATTAAAAACTTTGAAACTGAGCAATTTCAATCAAATGTTGCAGAAGATGAAAGCCTCAAAATAAAAAAAAGTTAATTTGGATTCCAAGAAAAAATACAGATTAATAAAAATTAATTACTTTATTAGGCTGGCCAATCAGCACACATAGTCAGGCTACCAGTCACAGCAAGCAGAGTTCTGAACTCATTGAAACACAAACAATCTCTGTCACTAGAAAAAAGAAAGTCATTATATCAGCATTTCTGTGAAAGTGCTAAAAAGAACAAGGGGAGGAAGTGGAAACGGACAGTTCTGAGGTCAAGCTATCAGACAGTGTATTATGTGGAAACATAAAACATCTATGCATAAGTTAAACTTGGTTGTCGCAGTTCGTCATGGAAGAGAATGTTTTGTAGTGCCATTTTCTGGGCAAATTTTCACAGACAGGAATAGCTAAACATTTAGAGTTCACACCTCAAGCTTCTCAGATGCAGTCCATAGGGCTAACATATCTTTTCAGACTGCAACTGTTGTAGAATGTAATCAGTATGTGGTGGGCTGGCCTTGGTGAAGGGCCAAACTACCACCCAGCTGCTCCATCACTCCCCTTCCTCACCAGGGTAATAATTTACAATTCATAAAACCAAACAATTAGTGTTTTATTTTGAATTTCAGCTGTTTGCAAAATTGTTCATGAACATTATGTCTCACAGGTGTTCAGAGTGCAACATTGTCCTACAGAGTTGGTTTTCTTTTGATTTAGAAAAAAATAAACCAATCAACAGAAAACTAAAGATTATCACATTTTTGGTGTTTAAAATATGTGGAGATGAAGCTAACTTTTTATTAACCAGGGAAAAGTTGTTGAAACCACTTTTATGCTTTTCCCAGTGTGTCCATCATTCAGAAACCCTTTACTAGCTAAACAAATTAAAATAGTGCCTGCCCAAAAAAGGTAGTCTTTGGAAGGACTTTTCTTCCTCATCTGAGTCTCTCCTTTAAAGAGCATTTTCCTCACTACTTGGTTTTAAATGTAGGCACCTGAGTTAGACAAAAAGATTTTAGTGGCTTCATCCGTATATTTCTTTTTTGTTTCTTTTTCTTTCATTTTTTCATTTTCACCCTATTGTTCAAAAGAAAATGCCACACTTACCGTTGGAGCACTCATTTAAAATGGTGAAAAAGAATTGTGGAACTTTTTAAAATTAACTTAAATTAAAAATCTATAGAGATCCATGAATATCTATGCTGATTTCATTTCTTAAATTTGTTACCATTGCCTTGATGCATGGTCGTATAACTGATAACACTGATTCTTTTGTGTTTTGTCTCAGATATTCTTCTTCGGAGGCAGACAGTAGAGTGACCACAATCAATACTGCCTCTCTCAGTATTAACTTAATGCAAAATTCTGGTAAGGCTCATTGTACAACAGTGCTTGCAACATATCTTCTTCGGTTCACTGGGAAGATATGAAGTGATCTGGGAGAAATAATTGTGCAGAGGTGGGTGAGAATTGGTAATTTTTCTTTACAGAAGAATGTCATAGGTTAAAAAAAAATACTTTCAGGCTTGAAAAGGAATTCTGATGGGGGAAAAAGATCTTTAAAACTCTGAGACTTTATTGACCTACCTGCTTCAGAGAAGAAACATGGAACTTGTGGACATGCAAAGCTCAGTGATGTTTAGTGTTCCAGGCATCTTAGCTGTTATATATTTATATGTTATATGTTTCAAAACTCTGCCATGTCTCTTCTTTTTTTCCTTCCAATAAGGAATGAAAACAAGTCTTAAAATAGTTTGAGAGATTAATTTCCTCTTTTCTTGTCAGTCATAGATATTAATCCCTAGCCTATGCCCTAAAAACTTGAATGACTGAGATCACACTATTTGGATCAAAATGCAGATCTTTTGGTGGCTGTTGCATAGCATTAAAATTTGTAGTAGTATTAGAGCAATCTTATACTAAAAGCCAACAGACTACAGCTCTTCTAGTGTTTGTTCTATGTGTGTAAACTCTTCCAAACCTCAGATTAGGAAGAGAGAGGCAAAATGTGAAAAAATAACATAGCTTTTTTGCTTTGAGATATTTTTTAAGAGACTTGGCCTCTCTTTCTCCAAGCCCTCTCTCTTATAAGTGCTATTATTCAGCAACCGGTGTGTTCAATTGAAGTGGTTAATTAATGACGAACAGTCAACTATTAAAAAAACCCTCTATATTTTATTGTCATTTTAATATTACATCAGTTATATTAAATTATTCTGTACACATAACACATAATCACATAAACACAGAAACACAGAATCAACTAGGCTGGAAAAGACCTTGAAGATTATCAAGTCCAACAGTTACCCCAGGACAGCCAAGTCCACCATTAAACCATGTCATTAAGGGCCTCATCCACAAGTTTTTTGAACATTTCCAGGAATGGTGATTCCACCACTTCCCTGGGAAGCCCGTTCCAATACATGACAACCCTTTCAGTGAAGAATTTTTTCCTAATATCCAGGCTAAACAGCTGTAGGCCATTACCTCTTGTGCTATCACTTACTACCTGAGAGAAGAGATCAGACACCTCCTCGCTCCATCTTCCTTTCAGTTAGTTGTAGAGAGCAATGATGTCACCCTTGAGCCTTCTCTTCTTCAGACTAAACAACTACAGTTCATGCAACTGTTCCTCATAAGACAAGTACTCTTGGCCCTTCACCAGCTTAGTTGTCCTTCTCTGGAACCACTCCAGCAACTCAATATGAAACATCGGAGTGAAAGTAGAATCAGCTAAATCCATATTTGTATGTGTCAATACAAAGCACAGTCAGGACACTGACACACATGCTTCTGAAAAAACGTTCACCTTGATACTTCTTATCTTATCAAATGATTGTGTAAGACATATGATTTTAAGTTTTGTAGTAATGAAAATTGTATTACAGTGAACGAACATGAATTTATAGAAGCTAAGGATTAATTCATGAAGATCTCCATTAATTTTAAACCATACTGCACTGATAATCATAGAATCATATTACATATTCAGTTGGAAGAGACCTTATAGACCATCTAGTTCCAACTCCCTTACCATCAGCAAGGACACATTTGAGAAAGAAAAAAAAATGTGTTTATCAGCAAGGGAGAAGGCTATTGACACCATTTTGGGATGGGGAAATAAAACTTTAACTGTACTGAAAATATTTGTGATTTTCTGGTGAGTTGACTTTGGCTGGCCACCAGGTGCCCACCAAGCCACTCTATCACTCCTCCTCCTTAACCGAACATGGAGAGAAAATGTAATGAAATATGATCATGGGTTGATATAGGACAGGGAGATCAGTCACCAATTACCATAACGGGCAAGAGATTTGACTCAATTCAATTTCTTTTATTTCTAGTCAATAAGAACAAACCTAAAACTGCCTTCCCCTCACAACTTTCTCCTTTTCAGGTTCAACTTTTCTCCTGACTCATCTTCCTCTACCCTCTAAGCACCTCAGGGGGATGGTGAGTGGGGGTTATGATCAGTTCATAAGGCTTCATATCTGCTGCTCCTTCCTCCTCACACTCTTCCCCTTCTCCAGTGTGGGGTCCCTGCAGTGGGATACAGTCCTTCACAAACTGCTCCAACATGGCTCCTTCCCACATTCTGCAGTACTTCATGAACTGTTCCAGCATGAGTTCTTTCCATGGGATGGTCCTTTAGGAACAGAATACTCCAGTATGAGTCCCCTGCAGGTCACAGGTTCTTCCGAAAAACCTGCTCCAGCATGGTTTCCTCTCCATGGGCCTCAGCTCCTACCAGGAAGCTGCTCCTGTGTGGGCTCTCCAGGGACTGCATCTTCCTTCAGGACACATTTATCTGCTCCACTGTAGGGTCCTCCATGGGATGCAGAGTGGATATCTGCTCCACTGTGGTCTTCCATGGACTGCAAGAGCACAACCAGTGTCCATGGTATTCTCCATGGCTTGCAGGGGAATCTCTGCCCCAGTGCCTGAAACACTTCTTCCCTTTCTTCTTCTCTGATCTTGGTGCATGTATAGTTTTTTCTCTTGCATTTTCTCAATCCTCTCTCCAAGATGCTGCATAGTACTTTTTACCCTCTCTTTAAAATGTTATCAGAGATGTGTCACCAGCATCACTGGTTGGCTTAGCTGTTACCAGTGGTGGGACCATCTTGGAGTCAGCTGGAACTGGTTCTGTCTGACATAGGGGCAGCTCCTAGTGTCTTCTCACAGAAGTCGCTCCTGCAGCCTCCCTGCTACCAAAACTTTACCATATAAACCCAATACAGATTTTAAAGGTTAACATATTAAAATTTGTATTCTTGTGGGATATCTAAGGCCTTCAGATATAGCTGCTTAGAACAGAGTCAATTCACTGTAAATTCTGGATCATTTTCATAGAGGTGACTATTTTATCTGTTATTCATATACCAGTCAAAAATTATGACCTTCTGTTCTTTTAAACACTTGCATGACTTTTAAGCAATGTCTTATAAATCTAACAAACAACTTTTCTGCAAAGAATATCATGGAAGAAATACTGTAATAGGTATCTGTTTTCAAAGAAAAAAATACTGAAAACCATAGACAACAGGAACATCAATTCACATATTAATTCTGACACATCCACTTTTGATGTTATACTTGGTTGACTTGGATTATATTTGGTTTTCAAGGCCAATCTTCAGAAAAGCCATCTATGTTTGAGGGAAAAATAGTAATATCAGAATAATTTGTTGTTAACTTTACCTCTTGTGGATCACAGGAAGATGAATATTCAGTTTCAGATCCAAGAAGTTTTTTAATTTGGCTCAGATCTAGAAAAGAAATTAATCAAAGCACTCCTTATCCACATGAGAGCAATATACACAAAATGAACTTCAAAAGTCATCTGTTTCCCAGGTATTATGGTCTGTAGGAGGATGCTAGAAACATAGAGGTTATTTCGTACTGAAACTGGGTCCTGGGTAACTTCTTTAGAACCCCCCTCTGGTGGTCCAAAGCTTATGGACATTCAAGAGTGAAAGCTGTGCTTCCCTGTGTTTTCTACCAGAAGTGTTATATGCTAAAGCATAAAGCTTAATTTAAAGATTGAAATATTTAAAAGCTATGGAAACAAAACAAGCAAACAAGCAAACAAAAAAGCCCCAGATGAACAAACAAACAGAAGGAGCCAAAAGCCTGAAATAACATTCTCATCTCTCCTACTAAATGAGGTTATGTGAAAGAATATCAATGATTCTTCATGTCTAAATTTATATTTGATTTAACTGGAACAAGATAATTAAAAAAAAAGTCTGAACTTCAGGATGAGAAAGACAAAAAAAAAGGCTGGAAAATTGATCTTTTTCCTTCCAACTGCATTTCTATAGTTTTAAAGTATTACTTCCACCCCTTTGCATATAAATTTCCTCTTTCTTTTCTGGTCTATTTTTCTGTTGCAGATTGCCTGATTACTGTCTTTCTTCATCCATCTGTCTCTACCCTCTTGTCCAAAAAACCCTCATCAAATCATGTTCAACTGTTTATGTTGAAACAGTGATCTCCTTGTCCTTCCTTGTTTCCTGAGGATTTAACCTGATAAAATGTTCTGTAGCAAAGAATATAAACGACAGGCATCCCCTCTGTTGCTCAGTGACAGTCTGCATAACTGAACACTATATGCTTGGTCTATACACCACCTATGAAGAGACTGCATACTTTCAATATTTGTCATAGATTGGTACTTATGTATTTTGATACATCTATTTTTTTCCTTGCCCCAGATTATCACCCGTATTATCTAGCAGCCTCAATAGAAATGGCAAATGTATTAAGGGTTCTGTTTTGTGACCTTGAAACAGAAACAATTTGAAGTTTTGCAGCATTATCAAAATAAAATGTTCTATTTTTTACATTCTCCTTTGGGATCCTTAGTTTCAGTAATATTCCCGACCAATTTACAGCATTATGAATGATTTTTTCTAGTTATCACTGATAACAAGATGCTTTTTCTCTTGACCCCTATAACACTAGCTCTCAAATTGATTTAAGAAGCTTGAGTGCATGTATACCTTGTTACCCTTTGTCCTCCTTGTGGAAATTGATAGGAGAGCCAGGCTCTGTGTACAAATGCTGCAGTGACCTAGTTATTTGGATCAGTGAAACTTTGGCAAGGCATACCTTAGCTGTTTTTTTTGAAACTACCTTTAACTTGCAAGGTTATAGTAAAATGCAAATAAAGTGTTTATTTACAGCATCTGATAAAGAGAGCATAGTTAGAGACGCTTAGAAAGACAAGTGAAAGAAAATCAATTCTTAATTTACACTAACATGAAATATAAAAGATCTGTTTGTCTGCTTAGTACCTCACATTTAGAGCTGCATTTGTCAAGGAGAATCATGTCTACAAATCCTCCTGGTTTTAACAGACAGTTTTGTTATTGGAGTCCTCTGAATATCACGTTCTGATTCAAATCTTTTCCTCCATCCTTCTCTTTATCTGCCTGCTCCAGTCTAACCTGCAGTCTCTTTGTTATTACCATGCAAAGTGAAAAGTCCTTAAGAGAGAAAAAAAAAAAATCCCTATTCAATGAGGAATGTTCCAGAAATGCTGTTTTAGGTTCATTTTTCTTTTTAATTTCTTTTTTTGGAAGTGGGAAAGAATTTATTTTTTTTTTTAGAAAATACACCATACTATTTTGCAAGAGTTCAGGGTTCATGGCTTTTTTTTCCAGAGGAAGCAGTGAAATCAGTTACTTGAAGAGGCAATCTCAGGTATAAACCCTAGACTGACACCAGGGCTCTCCCCCTGCAAGAATATTCCTCACGACTTACACTTCTATTGGCTGATTGGCTGTCTATGACAAATCCTTTTTTCACATGTTCTCTGATTTACTACAGAATGAAAGTTTCAGTAGCGGATTTAGGACTTTGACTTGAAGACATATGCTTCAGTTTGGAAGCAAATTTTATGTCGTTTTATCCTCACAATAACATGAATTCTGGTCTACATATTCATGGTGTAGATATAATAAGTTAATATAGTCTCTCCTACATTCAGTAAAGTAGACTTTTTACAGGCCAGTGACTTGGTATTTTTAGGTAAAGATGTCCACAACCTGTTGGGATGATCCCTTCTAGTTATAAACGTCGCTGAATGGTATTATTACTTTCCTTTTCTGCAGAATATATTCATTCAGTTTTGAGTTGTTTTGGTTTGTGGAGTTTTTTGTTTTCTTTTTTGTTTTCTTTTCTTTGAAAAAACAAGCTATTGAACAAACCTTTTGTTTTAAGCCCAGAGAAAAGTAATCACTATTTTAAAAACAAAGACAAAAAACCTCTCAGAAAGAAAAAAATCCCCAAAACCAGAAAAAAACTCAAAAAACCTCACACAAAGACAAAAACAAACCATGAGCAGCTGCCTGGACAAAGCACTGTAGGTCATTGCCAATTTGTCACATTTATAAAATATAATCTTTGAGTAAAAGCCTATGTTTTCCATGTGTGTTTGCACAGTTCCTAGAATAAGGAATGTTGGTCTTGATGAAAAATATAGGCACTGAGAAGAATAACATGTTGAACTGAACTGCAGGGAAGAAGAGGCAAAATCCCTAAACCACAGTTTGCACCTTTCTCTCTGTACAGAAATTACTCATCATTTCTTTCTTTAGTATCTGTAATATAAATCTTGAAGGACCAGAAGCTTGTATCTTTCTGATTAGAATGAGACACTAAGTCCCTTTCTAAAATACTAATAATTAAAAAATAGGTGTATGTTCATCACTTTTGAAAGTGGTTCATCACGTCTGAAACTCAGTTTACAGATTTAGATTTTGTAGGCTTTTATAGAACCTAGTACATAAACAGTATCTCATTGAATCAATAATCATTATATTATCCACATAGTATGTTACTACACTGACATTAGATGTTCTATATCATTTTAACACACAAAATCATCATCTCCCTAAGAAGTTGATGGAACTGTACCTAATTTATGCCAAAGAGCATATTCAGAATTATGTCTCAGAGGGACATAATAGTTTTATCTTTCTCTGTGCTTTTATGATCAAGTGGAACAAGTCACTGACAGAACTTGTAAACCTTGAGTATCACAAAAACCTTTGTTCAGTAGTTTACACAGCGCTTTTCCTTCAGGACAAAAAAAAAACAAACCAAAACAAAACCCACAAAAAACAAAACAAAACCACTAAAATATAAGATAATATGATATGAAATATGAGAATAAAAATATAAAAACAATCTTGAATTAGTACTATTGAAAACAGAATTTAAAAAAATTTCCATTTCTAAAAAGTGCAAGAGTACATTTTGATTTTCATCTGACAGAGATGAATTGTGCTCAAAGAAACTCAACAAAGGGCAATATGAAAAGTAATGAGTATTTTATATTTTGTATTTTATTTCTATAATACAAAAATAAGAGGTAAAATGTTGATACCATGATAGATGGCATTTTCTTTATATTAATAAAAACTAAGGAGTACTATTTTCAAAACCATTATTTTATTTAAGGACGCATACTGAAAAGAAATTTGGAGAAATAAAACAAGTGTAATAAATAAATTACTTTTGTTAAAAAAACCCAAACTTAGTTATTAAAAAAGAGAATAAGATTACAGTAATGGATAAGACCAGTTACATGCAAATGCAACAAAAATCTTTAGAGGAAGTGTTTGATCCTTAACGTGGAAGACTATGACAGTCCAATGACAGGTTTTTCTCCTTACTTTCCTGTTTACCACTACACTATTTCATTCCACCTAGTTTCAGAAAACTTATTAAATCTAAAATTTACCTAAAGAAATTAATATTGTCTTTTCTAGTGGAATAATGTTTTAAAAAATCTTAGGTTTCTACCCAGTGCCAATATAACTAGATATAGGATTTGTACTTCCTCGGTGATGCTAGCTGAAACATCACTATCTTATAACTACAGAGCAAATGTAACACAAATTACCTCTTACTGACATAAATAACTTTTAATTTTTTTATAACTCTGCCAGACATTAGCCATTCCAGCTGCCATTGCTCATGCTTACTGCCTACCTTAGATGAAATTATTTCTTGAGGGAAATAAAAAGTTTAGATGAGTTGAGATATTAGCTTTTATTCTAGTTCTGTGCAGAAAAGGGAGCTAGGTGGTATCCCACAAAACTAGATCAGCTCCCCAAACCATAGGGACTACTTGTACAGACAGAAATGATGTAATCCTAATTTAGCATTAACATTATTCTATCACTCGCATACATGATTGGTCAATTAATTTCTGGCTTCCATTTAAAGTTACAATTATGTAATCCTGACAGGTGAGTCATGTTAAAATTTGTTTTGATTTGGGTCCCATGACTGGAGCCAACGCTATAACCGGTTCTTCACCAAGATAAGGTGATGACTCACCAGTAGGAGTACTTTTCCCGTCCCTGTGCAAGGACGGCCTGTTCTGTTCTTTTTCTCCAGTTCCTGTAATCTGGGTGTTATGGAGCTCTGTTTTATTCTAAGTACATTTGTAACCCTCTCTACTATGTGCTTTTCCCTGAATTCTACTAACTTCAAGTATCATTTCAAGTAAAACCTACATCAGAAGAAATCGGTTTTCATGCCATTCTGTTTGTGTCTGTGTAAAAACACACTGAAAAAAAGAAATATATCTAAAATGCATTTGCACCATAACTCTTAGAATTTCTTAATTTCTAATCATATCCTGAAAAATACAATTTCTGTGGGCTTTTAGGGAAGTATGTGGGAAATATTTAATATAGATTTATGAATGTGTCTATCTAGTTTTATGTGCAGTGCTGGGACACCATCACCAGCATCCACCTCCCCCAGATGAACTGGATGTCCAGATGCTATCAAGTTTTCAGTGTCATGGCAAAGCCTGTATAAGTGATCTTCAAGTCAGTGAAACTATTTGTATACTAACTGCCTGTGTGAGCAAAGATACAGAAAATTTCCTGAACCATTTCTGAATTTAGAACTGGTGAAAGTCTATGCCAGAAATAAATTAATTTCTATCAATACATTTCCTAGAATTGCTTTTTGAATCCTTTTATGTTTAAAGGATTCAAAATTATTTTATCATGTTGATGAAACTTTCTAGTAACAAGAGAAAAAGTCTACTATTGAACCAAAATAAACTCAGCACTATCAATATTTTATTCTCTTGTTTTGAAAGAAATTTCATGCTATTCAGTTTGCACAGGTTTAAATTATATCAAAGGCATGAGATAATGCCAAAACCAGTGAGCATAAGAGACAAACTCCCTTTAAAAAAATGAAATAACATTCCTGTTTTCAGAAGCCTGGAGGGAAACTTCCTACTACAAAAATAAAGAAAAAGACAGTGGAGGAAAACCAGTGCCCAGGAGGAGTGTCTTGCTAATAAACATTTATTGTTTCTCTGACTAGACTCAATTCTGACTGTGAAAAGAGGACAGTAAAGAGAGGGAGAGATGTGTTCTTGTTGAAAAGGGATATAATATGGTATGGATTGTTTTCTTGGAGTGCAGTTATCTCTATTTTTATCCAGATGCTGAGCTGAATTTATTGCAGACACAACTATATATCACATCTATCGTGTCCCCTTAGATCAAAAAGCAAGGTGTCTTCTCCTTTCTATTTCAGACAGAAAGATAATGCATATCAGATAATACATTAAACCTAACATATATATATATAAAAATCTACTGAAAAATTTGATACAGAAGTATGACAAATTAAACTAAAAACATATTACTGGGTTTTTTTTAATGAACAATTTCTGGTTTATTTTACTACTTTATGTGTTATGAAAAATACACATGCCAGCCACCATTGCAGGGTTCGACTCTAGGTTTCCATTGGATCGATAAGCTGAAAGATGGATTCCTCTAAAAACATATTTTATTAATAGCTCTACAGCCTGATCTAAGTGTCTCCAAAGAGGGACCCTGAACAAAAAAATCCCTGGGCAATTATGCCCTTGAAATCTAAGTTCCCCATCCTTCATCCAGCTGTTTGTAACAGTGGTAATATTAGGGTCTGGGATCTTCCTGTTCTTCTTTGAGTCCTTTCATTGCCTCTAGGTGGGCCATTTCTTATCTTATCTCTAAGGTTTCGGCTTCTTCTGACAACTGTAGTTTCCTTATCTTCTCTCTTGAACTGGATCTGGGGACTTCTTTTACTTAACTAGGTAATAGTTCAATATATTTAGGTGCAAATTCACAGTTTGTGGCCTAAAGTTTCAGCAAATTTAGCTAACGCTAAGCAAGTTATATTAAGCATGTTCTATATAAGTAGCATACCAAATCATATAATATATGTCAAAAGGCTTTCTATTTTATATAAATTTACAATCTATAGATTGCAATAAATATAAATAATACTTCATTTAATTTAATAAGTGATTAACACCTTGACTAGCACCTGAATATAAACATTTGGACTGAGATCATTAGTCACCTAAGAAAGAACTTCATTGTATTTCCAAAACATTCCTTAACATGGATAAATGGGTATCTGTACAAAATACAACATAGTTTTTGAACGTGTAAGAAATCTTCAAAGTCCTTGAAATTATGTATGATTTATATTTCTTTTGTACATATTTCTTATTAAAATCTTCTTTTCAGTAAAAAATAGAACACTAAATGAGGCACTGCTTGATCTAAAACAATAATATAAAATCATGGTTTACAAAAAAAGCCATTTGCACTAATTAATCCACCAGGGAAAAAACCTCATCTCCTACACATAAATAATACATAATTTGATGAAACTACAGGGAAAAGAAGGAATTTTTTGGATATTATTTTTTTGGTTTTAACACTTAGATTATTTATTGAATCTTGATGTTTAGTTTTAAAATAGGTTATCTTATTCATGCACTGTATTTTTTTGTTCTATCTGCAAAGAGATCCAAAATTGTAACATTTCAACCTAGACATTTCCCATTCAAACAGAATCTGAAATGTAATGGCTAGCAAGAAAAATAAAAATAAATGTGTAAAAACATAATATATTATGAAATTAAAACAAAAAGAGCTAGAATACATTGTCAGATATTTTCCTGACACTCTCCTATGTGTTCTTGACATCAGTGGAGTAGAGCAGAACATAATTTGATTCTATTACTAGTTTCGACATGAGCATGAATATCTAGGACACATTTAAATCCATGTCATTTAACAGAAAGGATTATAATATTGTGAATCGATTAGGTAAGAACAGCCAAGATCAGAATCTTTCTGGCCTGCATATTGTTTTTGATGGCTTTATTAGACCTTGAATAAGAAAATGAGGGACTTGTACACAAATATTAGCTGCACAGATTGCACAGTCCATTTTGGATGCCGAGAGACTCCTGAGATGACCTGGTTTTATCCCTCTGAATGCATTGAAGGATAAGTTAAGAACTTGCATTGGGCCATAGTTAGATGTCAGAACTCATTAAAATGAGAATAATATTGGGACGATATGCAGTGAGATTTATTGTTACATAAAATTTGCAAAATATTTTATCAGTTGTAAATTTTCAAAACCTAATGTTTATCCATGTTACTAAGTTCCCTGTTACTAAGTTCCATGTTACTAAGTTCCCTTCCCTTCCCTTCCCTTCCCTTCCC
>VZRW01013453.1:50182-77808 GCA_013398125.1 Aegotheles bennettii | reverse complement strand
AGATTCAAATCCTACAGTCTTGATCCACATTTGTTTTAAAATCACATACTTCATAGAATCATAGAATGACTTGGGTTGGAAAGATCATCTGGTTCCAACTGCCTTGCCAAGGGCAGGGACACTTTCTACATTGCTCAAAGTCCCATTCAACCTGGCTTTAAACTCTCCCAGGGAGGGGGCAGCCGTAACTTCTCTGGGCAACCTGTTCCACTGTCTCACCACTCTCACAGGAAAGTATTTTCTCTTAATATCTAATCTAAATCTACCCTCTTTCAGCTTGAAAATTTCCATGACCTTGTAAAAAGTCCTTCTACAGCTTTCCTGTAGGCCCCCTTCAGGTACTGGAATGCTGATAGAAGGTGTACCTGAAGTCTTCTCCAGGCTGAACAACTCCGACTCTCTCAGCCTGTCTTCATAGGATAGGTGCTGCAGCCCCCTTACCATCTCTGTGTCCCTCCTCTGGACTCAATACAACAGCTCCATGTCCTTTGTAAGATACAGACCCCATAACTGGGAACAGTACTCCAGGTGGGGCCTCATGAGAGTAGAGTAGAGGGGGAGATTCACCTCCCTCAAACTGCTGGTCATGCTTCTTTTCATTCAGACAAGGATAATGTTTGCTTTCTGGGTTGCAAGCACACATTGTCAACTCACGTTGAGCTTTTCATTGACTAACACCCCCAAGTCTTTCTCCTCAGGGCTGTTCTAATCTATTCTTCATCTAACCTATATTTGTACATGGGATTGCCCTAATCCACATGCAGGACCTTGCACTTGGCCTTGTTGAACTCATGCAGTTTGCATGGGCCCACCTGTCCATCCTGTCAGGGTCCCTCTGGATGGCACACCTTTCCTACAGCATTTCAACCACACCACACAGCTTGATGTCAGCAAACTTGCTGAGGATGCACTCAATCTCACCATCCCTGTCATTGACACAGATGTGAAAGAGAACCAGTCCCGATACTGACCGCTGAAGAATTCCACTTTTCGTTGATCTCCACTTGGACATTAAGCTGTTGACCACAACTCTGAGTGTGATCATCTGTCCAATTCCTTATCCACCAAGTGTCAGGTCCATGTCTGTCATGCAGACAGATGCAAGGATTTCATGTGGGACGATATGAAATGCTTTGCTAAAGTCCAGGTAGATGACATCAGTTGCTCTTCCTTATCCACTGACTCTGTAACTCCATCATAGAATGCCACCAAATTAGATTGGCACAATTAGTCCTTAGTGAAGCCATGTTGATTGTCACCTTATTTTCCATGTGCCTTAGCATAGTTCCCAGGAGGATATGCTCCATGATCTAGATGAGCACAGAGGTGAGACTGACTGCCCTGTAGTTCTCCAGGTCTTCTTTTTTTCCCCTTTTTAAAAATGGGGGTTATGTGTCCCCTTTTCCAATCAAGAGGAATTTCACCGGACTGTCATAACTTCTCAAATATGATGGATAGTGGCTTAGCAACTTCATCAGCCAGTTCCATCAGGACCTGAAAATGTATCTCATCAGGTGCCATGGACTTGTGTACCTTCAGGCTCTTTAAATGGTCTCGAACCTGATCTTCCCCTACCATGGGTGGTTCTTCATTCTTCCAGTCCCTGCCTTTGTCTTCTGTGACTTGGGCAGTGTGGCTTGAGCACCTGCCAGAGAAGACTGAGGCAAAAACACCACTGAGTACCTCAGCTTTCTCTATATCCTTGGTCACCAGGTCTCCTGTTTCCTTCTGGAGAGGGCCCACATTTTCCCTAGTCTTCCTTTCATCACCAACGTGCCTACTGAATCTCTTGTTGTTGCCCTTGTTGCCCCTGGCCAAATTGAATTTTATCAGGGCTTTAGCCCTCTTCCCCCCCTTTGAGAAAGGTGAATGCCTTCTGACACTAGCAAGCCTGGTGCTGTGTAGGCCATCTCATTACCAAAAAAACCCAAAAATATGGTGCTGACACCAGCCATGGTCATGTTGAATTTTCACCATGACACTTGTCATCTTGTATTTTCAGTCTCTGAATGAATTTCTATATTAAGGGTTATTATTAAACAATCAGTGTTCCTGCTAGTGAGGGAACCATTCAGAACAGATGAATGTTTTTATTTCAACATTTCCTTATATTCTTCTAAACAGTGGCCTTGTATCTCAAGTCTATTGCAATCATTACTGATAGGGTGCTCAAGTAAATATTTTTTGCAAAAGTGAAAATGTATTTCATAATTTACTTCATGCACAATATCTTATCTAGTATAAAAATTTACTGTTTTTTATACTTACTAGCTTTACTCAATTCCATCCAAATTTAATTCCAAATTTTTGTTTTGTTTTCCTATGCCTCAGTTACATGAGAAGTTTTTCATTATTCAAAATACAATCTTAAAACATGAAAGGAACTTTCAATGAGTTTTCTTTTATGTATGTTTTCAGTTAATATCATAAGTTCAGCTAAAATACAGAAAAAAAATCTTTAAATACATTATGTACTACTTCTGTCTTTAAAGTTAAAGGTATAGGTAAGTGTGAATAGGATCCCAACTTTAAAGGAAGATTTTTAAAAATATCCTAAACACATACAGGTTTTTCCAAATGTGCTTTATCTCTAAGGATTTTTTCAGCTCCATAAATAACTTTAAAAATCTGACTTTAGTGACTAAATATTACTGGGTAAATGGTATTTCTTTGTCTTTTTATTGTCAAAAAGTAGATTTAGACAGTTCTTTCTGATTTTCAATTTGATTTTGTGTTTAAAAGACTTATTTCATAGATAACAAATTTAACTTTGACACAGAAGATATTAATACACTATTTCCATTCTTTAACACTGGTTTAACGATGAACTTGGTTAGGTGATTGTGTCCTTTAGTTTCTCTTCTTATTCTATATTTGTTTTATTTATGCAAATGAGAAAGTAGTGCATTTTTTAATTGTCTGATAAAACTTGTCTGTTCTTACTTTTCCTATCAGAATAATCTGGAAATATTTTCCTATTATATAGATTCTAATTTAAAATAGTGGGAAAATGCATCATTATTGTTATTTGTGATAGTGCTTAAAGACTCTAAGTTCACCTGGCATTCAGTCTGACCAGGGATATGAAGATCAACAAGAAAAGATTCTACAGGTACAACAGCAACTAAAGAAAAATGAAGGGAAATAGAAGCCCACTGCTGAATGGGGTAGGGGTTGTGGTGACAAAGGATGTGGAAACAGATGAGTTACTCAACACCTTTTTCACACTAGTTTTTAATGACGAAGGTATGTCGCTTCAAGCATCCCAGGGCCCTGAGACCAGAGGGAAAATCAGAAGTAAGAAAGACTTATGCCTGTGGGAGGAGGAGCATTTTAGAAGACATTTAAACAACCTGAATATATACAAGTCCATGGATCCTGATGTGATGTATCCAAAACTGCTGAGGGAGATGTCTGATGCCTTTTTTAGGTGATTCTTGATCATCTTTGAAAGAACACTGTGGCTGCAGGAGAAAGAATGACTGGAAGACTGCAAGAAAACAAAGGTAAATCCTATCTTCAAGAAAGTCAAGAATGAAGATCCAGAGAATCTCAGTCCCTGGGGAGGTGATGAAGTCAATAAACCTAGAAAACATTGCCAAGTACAAGAAGGGAAGCAATATGATTGGAAGTATTTAGCATGTATTTGTGAAGAGGAAATTATGCTTAACCAACCTGAAAACCTACAATGAGACAATTTGTTTGGTGGATGAGAGGAGAGCAGTGGATGTTGTTTATCTCAACTTCAGTAATGATTTTGTCACTATCTGCCATAATATCTTCACTGAAAAACTGATGAAGTAAGGACTAGGTATGTAAAGTGTACTTGTACTCTTAAACACCTCTGCATGCCCTCATATGACACCAACAACATGCTTACATGTGTTATCAGTATTATGAAATTAAAACAAACAAACAAACCTATATTATTTTCTTGTTTACAATAGCTTAATGTAATTTCAGTCATTGTCAAATGAAAAACTTCTCACATAGCAATAATCTCAAAGGATAGGATCTTCAGACCAGGGTAGGTACACTCATAAGGGAGTCATCATTAGTGTAGTCAGCCTGCTGTATCAGGAGCTAACTTTCTGCTTTATGGATTTAAACTACAGGGTATTTGAAAAAGATGGACCCATTTGACATGGACTTTCAGTTGAAATTGGCTCCATCTTTTTGAAACACCCTGTAGTTGAATATACAATCAGAGAACTCTTGTCAACATTTTTTAGCTTATAGGCATAGCCAGTAGAATGGAGTATATAAACATACACAGAACTGAAAGTGACTTAATGATATGATGAGCTATAATTAGACTACTGATCAATGTTGCTACTCAATAAGTAGATTTTTCCCTAGTACAAATTTTAACTGTTTTAGCTGTTAAGATTCAAGGCAAGACTGGGCTCAAAAACAAAGCTCAACCAAAGACCCATTTGAAAATACAGTACGGTTAGTACACTGGGTTTAGCTGTTTTTACCTCCATAATCCTCCATATCAATACACTCAAGGCATACAACACATTATCACACACCGGCCAATTCCAACACATATAGGTATTTCAGGAACACAGTGGCACAGGTGGCACTACATGGTACCCAGTAGAGATTCAGAGACGAGTCTTTAGCAAGAACATGTATCTAATCAACCTTAAAGAGGGTCCACCCTTAGCAGTGTGTACCAGTCAGCACCACAGGTAAGGACCTCTCTCTGGGGCTGACGAGTGCAGAAGCTTTTGTGCAGAAAAAAAGGATAATTTTAGATCTCAGTCACTGTTCTTTTAATTCACTCAGCAAAACCGTATCCATCATTAATTGGAGATATTTCTTAGATAGATTTGCCGAGCAAACCACTATGTAGACTTCTACCAGCTATAACATTTTCCCTACTGACCTACAGGTAGATTTAAACAAACTCTAAGACATATTCTTCCACACTTTTAGTACAAAAATGAATTTAACCCTTGCACAAAGGGTCAAATATGATCCACGATTACTTAAAAGCTGCACTTATTTTTCTGTACTAGTTCATTCTACTTTTCTCGTATCTTAGAAAAAATATTTTTTTTACTAACTACTAAATGTGTCTTCACTACCTTTAAAGAGACTGACGATTCATTTGGAATTCAGAATGTGAGTTATAAGCATAGAGTGATATATATAGGTATGAAGGTGACATGTTATGCCCTGAGGCACAAGTGCCCAATGAGATTGCTTAAAAAGGGACAGCCCATCTCTAACCTTATCTAACAGTGAACATAGACCACTTTTTTTTCTCAGATATAATCTTTAATAATCTTCAACAATTTTTGAAAAGCAGACAAGACAAGGCAACCATAACAAGTATAAAAATTATGCGAAGGTGACTTTGCAAACTGCATCAATCTTCCCTACACTAGAAACTGTAAGAAACTTGATTTTGTGTCATTCCATTTTCAGACTCTTTCTTTTTATACCTTTTCTTGAAAACAGAGGAAGGGATGAAGGTGAGCAGTGCAATTTCAGCAAATTAAGCAAAAGTAAAATCCCTTGTGTATTCACATTTGTTTTGTCACATACTTCATTTAAAATCTAAAAGTGCAAACCACTAAAATTTTATACTTCACATAGCTGTCACCTTGGGTATAGATTTGTTTATATTGATCTTCAGGGCAATCAGGTTTCATATTGAATATACTGTTCTGGCTAGGTTAACAATTGACTTTGCTATCAATAGCAGCAGCATATTATCTACATACAACATTATGTGTTACCATCTACTGCCTCAACTCATCTATTTTATTTTCTTGACCATTTTCATCAAGGGTTCCATTATTATATTAAATAAGATAGGTGAGAGTCAGTAGTTTACTGTTTTTCTATTGGATGGAAGAAAATAAAGAGCCTGAAGAAGTAGAAATTATGGGAATTATTAGCTTTCAACAACACTGCATGTATGTTATCTACAGTCTCATCATGTACCTCCATTTTCCCCTCCTCTCCCCCACTTCTCCATGGACATGTGACATTTTAATAGAATAAATCACTTACATTATAAAATAAAAAGTTGTATTTGAAACGTATGAGTTATGGCTAACACTACTGCTGTAGCTCCCATCAGGTCGTGGTGTGTGCATCCTAGTCTCTAATAAGAAAATCTGCTCCATTTCTTTCTACTACTGCAAGAACATTGAGTTAAATGTGCTATATTTGTAAAGGTATATTTGTAAATGGTAAAGGTATATTCAAATTGTAAACATATATTTGTTAATGTAAATTTGTAATGCTATATTTGTAAAGGTAGCTAAGAATAAATTGTAGAAATACCAGAAAAATGTATATTTTTTTTCTCCAGGGCTTAGTGTTTGAGGGGATATGTAGACATCTTTTGATGTTTAAAAGTTGAAGTGTTTTGTTTATCAAATATGGAAAATATACCTATGAAACTGTGGCATGTGATTATATATCTGAGGTTACTTAACATATACATACAAAATTAAGGGCTAATTAAAAAGTTTCGTTACAGATATTTAAATCCAGTATCTTCCACTGTCTTTGAGATGCCTGGAAATATTCTTATACTAGGCAGTGTAAGAGATAGTACTTTAAAAAGAGGAATGAATTTATTTATTAAAATTTAATAAAGTATTGTTCAAAGTTTTATATTATAAGTTAACCATTTTACACTAGTGTATGCCTTCATTATCACACAGAATTTTACTTGGGAGATACTGTTTTGAAAAAACCCCAATTGTATGCATCCAAAAAGCAGTAGAAAGATATATATGTTTATAGTCTCAATTCTGTCACAGTGTTCATATACTTTCAAATTTTAAATGAACGTGTGTGCATATGTATAAAAATATGTGCATGTGCCTGTGTATGTGTACATTTGTATGTGTGCTTTTTATCGTGTTTTGATAAGTTTTAAAAATGAATTATGCACATCATATAATAGTATAATCCTATTGTTTTCTTATTATGTAAATGAAAAAAAAAATCGTGACCAGTTTTCTTATTTCATTTTTCCTGTCTTTGTGTCATTCACTGCTACTAGTAAATAACCAATGATGGACTAGAGACTAGAGAGACAGAAAAAGAATATGAGAAAATCAAGGTGTAAGAGCTGAACATGGGGAAAAACATGTTTGCTGTTATGAAGATGTACACAAAACCAAAGAAGAGCAGAGGGCTAAAGAAGTAGTCAGGAGTGCAAGAAAAAATAACAATTTCAGAGAAAACTTCAGAGAAGATAGATGAAAAGAGAAATATTTCAGACGAGACAGGGTGTTTTGAGAGATCAGGAAAGAGTAGGATTTGAACTAGTCTTCTGATTAACAAAGGGATTTATTCATCCGTGGTCTTTTATTGATTTTGGAGGAGGGTATTACTTACTTGATCAAAAAAATATATTTGAATAATGAAACACCATGAAGTTCATGCAATCAGCATTTGTTACCTTTGATCCTTGTAAGTAAATTTGAATAACAGAATATTTTATTCCTTGCTCTGCAGCAAGATGTTGGAAGACATTATTTTAATATTTTTTTCAGAATCTCAGTAGGCCTTTTAGCTTTTCTTTGGCATAACCTTTTATGACTGTAAACAACACCACTTCCTCACATCCTCCCTGTCCCTTTTTCTAGAAACACAAAAGACCACAACCATGGTTGTGTTCTGTTGTGGGGTCAGTCTTCTGTGACAGCTTTCTTTAAATAAAGTTTGGTATTTCATAATCAGTAGTTTGACTTCTGGTAGATAGCATGTTATTGTTTCTGTCTTCACTCTCTGGTATATATAATATAACATATCTGTATCCGAAGGTAGTGTACATTATCACCCTCCTTGAATAAATAATTATTTCTATTTATTGCATATTTATCTTAAAGGAAATAACAAAATTCCTGATGAAATTAAATGAGTTAAAATGTTAGAAGGAAAGAAGCTGATCTGGAAATTACTATTATCCCTGTATTTTCCATTCAAGACAACAAAGCCCTTTTCAAAATAATTTTCTCTTGAAGTACATACTTATGAAAGTTATTGAGAGACTGAAGCTATCCTGATTCTTTATATTCTTCAGTCATTTCTACTTAACGTTGATCATATCCAATCTTTGTTAGCAACTTTCTTCTGTCATCTTATAAGAAAGGCTTGATGTGAAACTGAGCAACCTGAGGAAGACTGTTAACTCTTAATAATTAATCAGATTTATTTCCAAGAAAAGTTTTGTGCAGTTTTTTCTTACTAAAACCAGTGATAAAATTCAGACTATTTTTGGCTTTTCTTTTTCCTTTATCTTATATTAGTCTGGGTAACAATGGTGTGATCTATCAAATAAGTGTTTACGCTCAATTACTAATCTAGTTGTCAAGGTCACACTTAGATACTTTGGGCAGAACTCGGTTGCCATAGCTGTAAAATGCCTTTTCAAATCCCTCGTGATATCTTGGCTTCAACTCCAGATGTCCTCCACCACAGCTGTCAGCCTCACAAAGCTGTCCCAGGACAAAGCCAGTAGCAGTAGGGGCACACTCATCATCAGAGAACACTAGCCTTTTCACTAGTCTGATAACAAAGTTTTCTAATGAAACAACAAAATAGTAATGAACACTTATGCACAGGCAATTCTTTGCCAATCCAATAGAAACATACTGGATCCAGGATGACAAAGGACAGTGAAATGCCTTATCCCACATTTTACACAGTTTTCAATGCTAATGGAGAATCTATTGGAGCCTGGAGTGAGCCAACAGGGTCTGATTGCCCTGACCAGGCTGTAAAGGTCTTTCTCTGTAGTCCTGCTCTCTAAATGACACTTCCTGACAAAGTTCTGATTACCAGTGCTCAAGATCAGCTCTTATGATCAGCTCTTATGTAGTGCAATTGTGTAAGCCTCGGTCATGACACTGTAAAAAAGACCTGTGAGAAACCACATTTGGAATCTTCAGTCATGCACTCTGCCCGTTGCCACAGGGGCTGCATTTAACTCCAGGTCCCTAGTCCTTGCCTGACCTTTGTCACCAGGAGGTTATATCTGACTTTGCAAGGTCATGTAGTGACAGGACAAGGGGGAAAAGTTTCGAACTTCAAGACAGTAGATTTAGATTAGATATTAGGAAGAAATTCTTTCCTGTGAGGGTGGAGAGACCATGGAACAGGTTGCCCAGAGAAGCTGTTGTTGCCCTCTCTGTGGAAGTGTTCAAGGCCAGGTTGGATGGGGCTTTGAGCAATGTGGTCTAGTGGGAGATGTCCCTGCCCAAGGCAGAGGAATTGGAACTAAGTGATCTTTCAGGTCCAGTCCAACCCAAACCATTCTATGACACTATCAGTCTATGACTGTACACCTTGCTGATCCAGAAGCTGTACCACACTATTACAAATAGTTGTGCGTCCTGGAGCACAGTTGTTGCTACAAGGCTTAAGGATCCCCAAGATTATTTTGATTTTTGGACAATGATTTTGATTGACAAAGAGTAATTACTGTAGAGGTTTTTCTAAGTCTTTATATTTATTTTCTTTCTTGTTGTTGTTGTTGTTTTGTTTGATCTGTAGGCTATGTATTTTTCCACTTGGCAAATATACATGAGGACTGAATTTTGTACTAAGGAATAAAAGCTATGCTTTTAGGATATAGATCACCTTCTCACACATAGATAAACTATTTATTTCTGTTAACATATACCAGGAATGCAATGGTTAGTCAAGTGCCATTTTGGAAATATAAAACTATATAAAACCTACAGTTAAACCAATCAATTATTTTCACTCTACTTACAAAGATAAATGTGCTTTTCCCATCACACAGTCTACTCAGCAAGAAAGTATAGATTTAGTTCATGTGTGCAAATTGTCCAAAATAAAAAAATAAAAAACCCCAAACCCTATTCAAAATTATATTTATCTATCAAAGGAAACAATAATTTATACGGTGCATGATAGAATTTAAAAAGAAGTTAAAAAAGAGATTTACAGAAAGCCCTAGCATTGAACTATTTCATCTGACTGAGTCTTAGAGAATGAAAAAAAAAAAAAAAAGAAAAAGAAAAAGAAAGAAAGGAACAAACCCCCCAGATTCTGTAGTGGGAAAATATTTCTACTGTAACTTTCATCAAAAACAGTCACTGAAATGTAGTGAATATAATAATAAGTAATAAAAATAAATATCTCCCAAAGTGAATAACCCAATTGTGAAAAACATCATGATTCCCTATTTTCATTCCTTTCATGCTTAATAGAATAATAGCAACTTCCTATTTAAGGCTGTGCTTCAGTGTTCTCATAAAACAAGATGACTCCTTACTCCACTCACACTTCATCCAGTTAATAATTTGCAGACTCAGTTTAGTTCCAAATTTGTGTAAGCCATCAGTTTTCTGATTTTGCTATGGAAGATCATTAGATGATGATTCAGCAACTACTACAGATGAAAACCTGCTCTTCTTCAGCTCTTCCAAAATGAGGTTTCTTTTTGGGAGGAGGAAAAAAACCTACTGTATAACAAGGAACATTGATTATCAAATTCCAGAAGTTTTTATGTCTTTAAAATCTAACATCAGGAAAAAGTAGCTACTACTAGAATATCTCCTAAACATCATTATAAGTAGAATTATTTACAAGAAATTTTCCGGATATTTATATGAATTGAGCCCTACCTTACTGTACGCCCCACTTATAAACCTATGAGACTTCTGTGCCAAGGATTTTACCATGCAAAAAGCAAGAATAATAATCTTTTAGTCAAAGAATATATCTATATTAAGAAGGCAAACTTTTTTAAATATTCTGAATGGTAATTCTAGACATGAATTTTCACTGTATATTTTTTCTAGCTGAAAAGTCTAGTGATTTGCCTTATCTAATCAGAAAGTTAGTGTCTTCCACTCCTGATTCTTAACCTCTTTTGTACTGTATTTTTAATTTTTGGTACCAGCTTCATTCTGAACAAAAAGGTTAATTTTCATATCCAACATTATTTTTCTGTAGCCTATTTTGCTGCTGAGAAACTACTAAAGTAATTTGTTTTGGCCACAAGAAATCCAAGCATAGGAGCACAATTTACCCGAAGGAGGCAACTTAACTATCTATCTATCTATATATAATGCATTAAAATGCATGTCAAGGGTTAAAAAGAAAAAAAATAAATCTAAAAATCCCATTAAGCAACATTAAGACTATAAAAAGCAAAACAAACAGGATAACAATTTAATCCATCTTTCTTTTTGCATACTCATCCTCTCTATTAAATAAAAAACATGTTCAAGCCTTATGTACTGTTAGAAATGGACATGGCATACAGGTCTTGGACTCAATGCATTTTTCCTACAATTATTTCAACAAATACTATCTCCTTTCTTAATCATGCAATTCACCTTCATATGACAAAAGAACTGAGTAGTTCTCCACAGTTCTCTCAGTATGTAAATGATGCAATTATCACTTTAACTATGTATCACTTTTATTTTCATAATGGCTTGTATTTTACAGGGGGAAAAACAGAAATTTTAATGGTTGTAATTATTAACCATATGAGTGTTGTGACATTTTTAAGTAAATGGGAAAAATGTTGGAAAATCCTGAGTTATATAGTTTTATTTATTTCAAAGTTTGAAAATTATGTCCCTTTCCAAAGACATTTAGTCTGTTGTTATTTAGTTTGATGCAAAGGAAGTAAACACAAAAAGAGTGCATTCTACTAGTCATCCATGTTTTCAGTCTATTTATGAACAGAAGGATACAGACTAGTACTCAGTCTGCTAGTGAACTTGGTGTTCAGCTGTTGTTATCAGACAGCAGGGTTTTCTCATGATAACTTATCCTGACCGGAAAAAAACTCACCCTGCTGTTGCACTAGAATGAACATGCTCATGAAAGAATCAGCTTTTTCAGTGAGTCTGAAAATGTAATATAAATATAGTGTTCGTAGCAAGATTTTCACTCAGCATAAATATGTTGACTCTTGGGGAATTTTACAGGTTTTCTTCAGTTCAGAATGTACATCGTATAAATTATAATACTACCCATTTGGATTAAAATGGAGAGTGTTTAGCTAACCATACAACATGTTCATTCTGTTGGTTACACTAATACAGTATTGCATATTATTTGTTACAGGTTTTAGATATCAAGCTGTATAATAATCAGATGCATTACTTCATCTACAAGCAAGAACTTCTGGCATGGGTTGTATGATGCTTAAAGACTGCAAGTGAAGAAAAAAGAAACAATTTGCCCAGATCTGGATTCAGCTCTCCAGATATAGCCTAACCAGGACAGAGTAGAAGGAAAAGGTATCCCCTCCCTCAGCCTGCTGGCAATTCTCTTCCTCCTAATGCAGCCCAGGAGGCTGTGGGTTTCTCTGCCTTGAGACTGTAACGCTGACACATAGTCCCTTTATTGTGCACAAGGACCCCTATGCCCTTCTCTGAAGAGCTGCTTTCCAGCTAGTCAGCTCAAGGTATACTGGTCCGTGGGTCATTCCTCCCCAGATGCACGACTTTATTTTCCCCTTGTTGAACTTCATGGGGTTCCTGTCAGATTGTTTCTCCAGCCTGTTGAGGTTTCTCTGAATGGCATCACAAGCATCTAGTTTATCAGTCACTCTTTCCAATTTCATATTGTCTGAAAATCTGTTAAGGGTGTAGTCTGGTCCATTGTCCAGGTCATCAGTAAAAAGGCTAAAAAACATTGGCCCCAGTATAGACCCATGGGGGGTACACCACTGATATGAACCATTCTATGATTCATTCTATGATTCAATTTAAAAGTCCATTTGTTTTTTCCTTTTTCTAACATTACAGTTTTTCGCGTAGGTTAAGTAACCTCTCAGAATCTAAGGGGGTTGCAACTGGCTTTATTAGATTTATACTGAAATTACAAAGGTAATTGCTCTTTTATTGTTTTGCTAGCATTTTTGATTCATATTTTTCTTTTGGGAAAAGTATGACTAGAATAAATTCTTAGAAAATGAATTAGGTGAATTCAGTGAGAAAAATGTGACTTATGACTGGTGTATTAAATGTGAATATTTAAATGAATATGATTTGGAATAAGCATGATTTTTCCATTAGTAATAAACTTGACTGTACACAGTGTCAGGATGTGTCTTTTTTAGACCTGAGCTGATTTGAGTTTATTTAACTGTGGTAGAAATTTTCTGGCAGTTAGGTGACTATTGCCTCAATTGTTGCATCTTAACTCTGTGAATGTCACAGATAACAAAGGTCTGAGTGAGCATACATCATCACTGAGTAACAAGCATTAGCTTCTTCTGTTCATTATGGGGGATACTCTGTAACTTTCATAGCTCATGTGTGGAAATAGCTGAACTGCATCTGGATACCAGTACAGAAATTGAAAGTATCAGAATATGTACAAAAATAATAATTCAAAACAGATGCAAGACTGCAGAAGAGCCTCCAGCTACCAACATCACACTCCTCCCCAAAGAAGAATTCTGGTCTCTGCTACTTTGTTCTTACCTAAGCCACACTTAATTTTACTAAAGTAAGACTAGAACTGGTGAACTAGGGACCCAAAAGAGCATTGCATGGGTGGACATTACACAAGGGGTTTATGTTTATGTGGGAAATTTACGTGTAACAACTTTGGTGATGTTATTAGTGGGACTTTTTTATTAAAATTAGGTAAGTTGGGATATAACTGCAAATAACTTTGTAACTAAACTAGCGAGTATACTGTATATTTGATTGGCAAAACAATAATTGGACTGACAATATTTTTTTCTTCCTTCTGCCCCTAACAGTATTCTGAGTATAATTTCAGACTAATCCAAAATGAGGAGGGGTGTGGGAATCAATTCAGTAGCCCAAATAACTTTTGAAGGATAAACAGACATTGGGACTTTAAAAGTTATTTTAATTGACAAATGTATTGAGTTATGGTTCTATATCTGGAAAATTTAGGGGAGAAGAGCAAAGGTGTTTGTTGACAATGGCAATGTGTGTGTTTATATTGGGGGAAATCCAAAGAATAATTTGCTCACCTTCTCATTCAAGAGAAAAAAATAGCCCAAACCATACTTATTTAATTCCCAATGTCTGTCGTAAACACAACTGAATAGTTCCTGGCCTGCTTTCCTCATCAGGCGATGTCTTAGGCTTCAAGACATTCAACCTACTGAGTTTTCTACTCCAAAACATGCTTATAAAGGTGAGTGTGTCCTGGTTCAGAGTCAAAGAGTGAGTGAAAAGTTGGATGATCAAGTCAGCCCTTGTTACAGGCCTTTTTCAAATCTGTTTTGCTAATGATGTGTGGATGTAACTTCATTAATGAAATTAGTAACTTGGACACACTCTAATATTTCCAACAGGAGTTCCCTGAGAAGGGAAGTCCTTAGAAAGGGCTAGCACAACAGTGCAGACATAGATGTAGAGCCAGACCAAGAAGCTTCTGGATGAAGTTCCCAGGATAGAGCTATGCCACTGACTTTTCATATTGAAAGGCTATAAACATTTATCTGTTTCCAGTGGCAGTTCACCACTCAGTACAGCCATCATTTCGAGTCCAAACTCCCTCTGCACACTGTGCATTCTAAACACTTTGTATAAAACTAGAATTCTGGTCTGGGACTAAATACACAACATATTTCTTAAAAATGAAACATCTATGTTATTCGCTGTATTAGCAAAGCCCAGCATTCAACTTTAAGACCTTATGTGTTTTCAACTTTTTTGGATAGAGGTCAATGAAAGAATTTATAATAATAATGAAAAGAAATTAATTGATATTCACATCTATTTGAATTAACTAGCTGAAAGGATAAACAAAAAATATTCTATACCATAATGAAAGTTTCAACAATTTTAGTCAAAACTATCAGTGACAACAATAATATGCAATGAATTATTCAGATTTTAGACATGAATAACTTCTTACTTCCTCCATTTTATTAGCTCCAAATATCTAAGAGTCTTTCATTTCTGTTGGTGAGTTAACTTTCTTTAATATTGTATATTTAAGAATAAATAATATATAACAAGAGAATTGTTCTTGACTGCAGTTTTCTTGCTTGATGTCATAAACAGAAGAAGCTAGTGTGAAAGGTGTGCAAGGTCACAAATCTTGCTGGGAAAGTGATGGAAACCTTGGATTGGGAATAAGACTTCCTGAGGTCAAATTTACAGATGACACCAAAATGATGGGACCCATTGATATAAAACAGGACTGGCAAAAAAAAAGCAGTGATAAATCCGTATTTCCAGCCCCAAACTTCTTTGAACAAAATGTGTCATGTATCAGTTTTTTAAGAAGCAGTATATTTTCTACAAGTTGGGAAAAATTGTTTAGTGTAAAATAAGAATTTCTAAAAAAGATAAAAGTAAAAAAATCCCATGATAAAAAGAATAACAAAACCCAAACTGAAATATAATACATGCATTTCTTATAGATTTTTTATCCATCTACATTTCTTTGTACTTATTTGTTCTGTCATGGTAGGTATCTTGGTTTTGTTTAGTTTGTTTATTGTTTTTTGTTTTTGTTTTTTATTTTAATCATATTATTGTTCACTAAGATAAAAAAACATTGAAGTAAAAATAAAAAAGCTATTGCTATCCTTTGGAATTCATATTATTTTCTCTATCTGCAATTTAGAAATGAGAAAACATGATAGAATTTTAGAAAGGCTGGAATCACAAATGATTAGGAAACAGAAATCTAACTTATTTTTCCTTTATTCTTCAATCTTACAATTGAATAAAATAAAGAACTAGAAAGATTAGATACATAAAGGTACAAATTTCTAATATTATGCTCATAGGCGCATCAAATAATTATGAAATTTAATTATAGTATCCATCTTTCATTTTATTCCTTGAGATTTAAGTGAAAACACTACGTAAGATCATCCATCATGTCATTCTGGCTCATCCTCCTTCCTGTTTTTTGTATATGAGATGCAATTTCAATTAAAATACAATAAAAAATAAAAAATAAAAAACCTCTTTGACTAGATATATTTTATGTCCAACTAGAAAATCTGTGAGAAAACTACCCGCTGATCAAATTCCAACTAGAACAGGGACAAACAACAGGAAAGAGTACAAGATAAACAAGAAAACTGTAATTATGTTCATCATTGATACAGGGAATAATTTAGGCAAGACAAAACTTGCCAGATGTTAATAATGACTGAAAAATGTTATTTAGCTATTTGTAGAATGACATAAAATACATTAATGATATGAATTCTTAAATACTAAGATAACATCATATTATTATTTAAAGCAAAGCACAATTAGAAAACTTTTTTATTATTTCTGGCCTATTTTGTAAGAAGTCAAAGCAATAGCTGAAGAACAGATAGTAGTTGTTACTAGTAACTATAATGTAGAAGTTAGAATTGGATAAAAGAAATCCCAAAAGCATTTGAATATTTGTTATAAAATCATTACTCTCTAAACACCGAAATTTTAATTCTACTTTGGATTCTTCCCACGCCTATAGAAGCTTGAATTGATAGTGGTAAAAGTAAATAGTTTGAACTTTATCTTTCAATCTAGTGGGTTAGTGAAGACAGATTGCAGAATATACATTCCTGGAGATATTCAAAACAAGTTCCTAAGCATCTTGATCAAATTTTAAAGTTGATGTTGCTTTGAATGGACAGTTAGAACAGATAGATTCTTGAGATCTTTTTCAACATGAATTATTATATGAGTCTATGATAACTGACACATGTAGGTATATAATTATATGTAGGTATAATTTACGAAACATGTAAATAATATGTTTAAAAGATTAAGAATCTCCACATTTTATGTACTGTCATATATATGTTCACATTGTGCTGTAACTCATTTTAAGACTCTACTTAGAATGCCATTTATGACAGTGGAAAGAATTTGAACATTTATTTACAGCTTTAAACACAGCAGTGTATTCAAACTGCAGAGATAACACCAAACATGATAGCACAGTATTGCACAAAGCAGCAATATTAACTCAGGTCCTAGAAACTAGCTTATGGTGTGCTATGCCCAGAAAAATTGATCTGCATTGCTTTGATGTATCTATTTTGTGCCTGGGTGTAGAGCTTGCTCAGGTCACAGCTAGTTCACTGCATAACATTGTTTCACAGAAGGTAGACATTTTTTCTATAGGTTGTGTATCTCGACCTTTTTTTGCTCAGGAATCAAGGTAACCTTATCCAGCTTTAAATTTTTAAAGAGTAAAATAATATAGATGACATTATAATTGCTGTTATTGTTATAATAAAATTGATTATTAGAAGTTTTGCTATTTACTTCATTAGAATTATGCTTTAATGAGAAATAAACTTAATAATGTAAAATGAGGGGTGTGAAGGTGTGGAATTTGAGGAAAACCAGGACAGCCCTGTAGACAAAAAACCCTTAAAAGATGATCTTGCTTCTTGCTCTGAGTCTTGTGTGACCCGGGGGAGTGATAAACCCACTCTTTTATCACAGGATGCTTCCTCAGCAGCGAGCCTTGTGGAGGCAGGGTCTCCTGCTCCAGTTAGCAAGATAACAAGACAAACTTTGTTAACTAATAACAGTCCTCAAGGAGCTGCATTGTCTGAAGGATGACTTTTTTCCTCATTACCTGTGAAATGTATATTAAAGTTGACACCCTTGCATACGCTAATGAAGATTATAGAGACCATGTTATACAAGTATGACTATAGCACTCATCTCTCCATCCAAATCATACTATACATCACTTGAGGGTGGGAATCTTGTACTTTTGGGGATAAAAGGTGAGGGAGAGAAGAATCTGTGGAGGGAGAAAAACCTGAAGACAAATAGATCAGTTGACAGGCTGCATTCTCTTCCTCCCCTGCCAGACAGGAATGCGTCTCTGGGTAAGTACCGTGCCTTTCACCTTCTAGTGGAAATATCCCTGGGTTGTATTACTACTATTATTGCTAGTAGCAATTACTAGCACTTGTGCAGCTGTTGCATTTATCAGCGGCAATTCCAGACTTGTTGCATCTGTCACTGTAATAAACTCTATTTCTTCTCAACTTTGTGCATCTGCAAGCCCTTGGTGGGACTCTGAGACAGATAAAATTGACTCTTGAAACTTTGTGCATCTGTTTCAGTGCAAGTCCTTTGTGAGACTCAAAAACAGGCAAACATTGACTCTGATAGGTGGCTGCATACACATGTAATATGTTAGACTTAAACCATTGACCAAGCCTGGGACTAGGACTGGATCCAGCCACACCTAGACTTCTCTGTGAGAAGAAGTTTAGAAAGCTAGGGGGTCCAGTCTGAACCTCGTGACTCAATGGGAAGGTTTTCACCAACCGCCTTGCAGAGACTTTTACTTCCATTTCACACAACAGAAGGACAAGGAAAAGAAAAACTACCATAAAGAAGTCTCAAATTTTCTTTAAATAATTGTATTTAAATTATATTTTGGCCTGAAATTGCCTCCACTCACATTCTATTTATACCACATATGTATAGAACCATGTGCAAGACTCAATCCACATGTCTAGATGGTGTAAAACAGAAAAATGAAACCATTTAGAGAACAAAAGGGCAACGGTCTTCATTGTGCAGCACACAATGTGGGATCCAGAGCACAGAAAGAAAATGATTGAGACACCTTAAATGCTCTTAAGAGAGCATTAATTAATCTAGAAAAGGGGCAAATAAGGTTTAATACAGTGGGACTATATAAAATATAGAACGATATATAAAACAAGGTCAAGAAGACAATACTCATATGGATTTTTGGCTTCAGACATTGATGCAAAGAATAAATTCTCATTTAATTGCATTTTATGTTCATAATGGTTTTCAAGACATAATGCCTGTTCAGATAAGCTTAAGATTTTTTAGAAACATTCTAGAAATTCAAACAACATTTTCTCTAGATTAGTTTTATTTCTGACAAAAACAGATTGGAACACAATATGTGATAGTATAAAGTGCAGTTGGTCTTGTGTGAAAACAAAATGCCATTTCCTTTTCAGAGATAAATACATTGCATTTTAAAAGTTCTGTAAGAATATGATTTTTGTTTTGAATCAGAATCTCCATACTGACTTTAGTATCCATTTTATAATAGTAAACATTTTATAATAGGAGCTTGACCTCTTGTTTTATTAAAATGTTTGGATAGCTGGGGCTAAAAAACACATTAAGAAAAAAATCTCATCTGAAAATTGATAATGATTATAAAACTTCTAGTTCACTACCTGTTATACAGTCTAAAATCAAACCCTTAAACACCTCAGCAGCACAATACTGTTGAATAAGGTTTTGGTATTTGCTAGGAGGTCTCACTTCAGAGATTAGCGC
Organism: Aegotheles bennettii; assembly: GCA_013398125.1. NCBI lineage: Eukaryota > Metazoa > Chordata > Aves > Caprimulgiformes > Aegothelidae > Aegotheles > Aegotheles bennettii. The sequence continues at coordinate 58,534 of VZRW01013453.1, read as the reverse complement.
CATGATTTCCTTCTGTTTGCCAAATATTCCTATTGGACTGTATGTGTAAAATTGCAGTGTAATAAATTAGAAAAATAAAATAAAACCCAAGACATAATATAGGAGATACATTCTCCTACAAACATTTCTAAAGCTATAGAATAAGGATATAAAGCATATCAGATAATTAAAATATATATCTCAGAAGGAATGCCCAGAAACATTTATATTTTGAAGTACTTAGTTTTAAATTCAAAATTTATTTAGATTTTTTCAAGTGAATCTAAAAGTTTTCCACAAAAAAATGTAAAAAAGGTCATGAAAGAAATTACGAGCAGTTGAAAATTTTCAGTGTTACCAGAAAAGAATCTCCAATTTCTGTTTACTGTGAATGTTCTTTTTTTGCTAGTCCTAAAGACATAATCTTGCAGTCTTTAAAAATTAAATAATAAACTTTGAAAACAGGATAAAGCGTCTCAGTGCTTTTATTGTTTAGCTTAATTAATATTTAATGTGATAACATCTTGGAACACAAAAAATTATTCAAGGAAAAATAATGTGTTCAGATTTTATTATTTTTTTTTTTTCAATTTGGTATTGCAAGTATTTGGAGTTCAGCTATGAAGGGGTAATATAGTACAGTGTATTTTCCTGTACCCTATAATAGAGTGTATTACCCTATACTCCGTAATACATTCTCTCTAGCTGTACAGTTTTCCTCATTAACACACGGGATGCAGAATTGTTTGTATCAAAAGTAGTAGACAATATGTATGTTTTAGTTTTATTACAATAGTAATGCTAGTTGATATTGGTCACTTAAATTCACATCATGTTCATTGTACAACCGTATAAGGAATTTATTACAAAATCTTTATATGAACTTGTCCTGGTTTGAGCCAGGATAAACCAATTTTTCTTTTTAATTTTACTTTTACTAAGTAACTGTATTTGTTCAAATCAGCCACGTGTTTTTCAGTCAGTGTCTGCCTTTAGGACTGATAATATTCTATGCTTATAGTTACCGCTAGACAATGGTATTGAGACCAAGACCACAAAGGGGGAGTAATGGGCATCACACCTGCACCCCTCCTGCGGGGAGGAGTGGACCGGACAAGTGACCCAAAATAGACCAAACAAAGTATTCCATCCCATAAGCATAATGCTTGGTATAAAACTGGAGGATCACAGGGTCAAGTTTTTTCTTCATTTATGGCTGTCTTCTGGGGAGATCCATCTGTCTCTTCTGTTGTCCTGTGTATGAGACCTACTCCTCTGCTCAGCTGAGATTATCAAGTTTCTCACTGGAGCTGTGTGCTTGCAGTGCACGCTTGTCTCGGTTTAGAATGGCCAGGGCAAGCCACAACTCAGAGAGAGAATTTGCTTCTGCCACTCCCCTCCACCCTTCTCCAGTAATGGAAGGGGAATAAGGAATAGGACTTCACGGTTGGAAATAAAAACTACAACAGATTTAATGGAACAGGGAAAGGGAGTAACAGGTGGGGAAAAAGAGAAGAATATATATATACAAATATATACAACCCCACTCTGACAACTGCTGATACAAGCTCCCGAAAAGTCCTCCACTGCAAACGCCGATGGGGAAAAAAGAGTTCAAAGCCCCCCCAGCACCTGATGCAGTCAGATCCACAGAGCACGCGGCAAGCTGGTAACAAAAGGCTGGGCCTCTCCTCCGGGCCGGCTCCATGTGGTGATCAGGAATGAGCAGCAAGGGAAGAGAGCGTGGGAGAGAGAGAGAGAGGAACTTCCTGTCCTCCTGGCTTTATAGAGTTTGGCAGGAAATGGGAGGGAATACCGATGCCCCAGACCCCCTTTTCGCAACAGGGTCCTAAACTCCATCCCTCCCTCTTTGGGTCTTTGCAGCAAAGCCATAAGATTTTGCTTGTCCCCTCAAACTATAACATCACTCTTCGCCCTCACTGTTAGAAGTGCACGACTCACGGTTGCTATCTAGGCTGAATATAACTTTGCATATTGTATTAGCCTCAAGGGTCACATGAGGTTTACTGAGGGGTGAAGCATGATATTGGTTTTGCATATAGTTGTATATATTTGTATATATCATTAACCTGTGTAGTTTAGGTTCTAAACCATAAGCCTCTCTCTCTTATTTTTTTTCCTTTCCTTTTCTGGGAAGGCAGGGGGGTAATAGAGAGCATCTGTCATTTGTTTAATTGCCGACCCAGCATTAAACCGTGACAGAACTTTGTTTTATTGTGAGCAATTATCTTTTCCTCTGATTACATAATTCTTACAGTGACATTTAAAACAAAACTCAACACTTTAAAACAAGACATTAAGTTTAAAAAAATCTTATATTGTATTTCTTTTGCTTTATTCGACAGATGCACAGTAGTTTTTCGTTATACTAGGACTGTGTGTGAATCCTTACATTGTATAAAATTTGTCAATTAATGCAAGACAGAACTTAAACGTTTAAAATCATATCACAGTAATTCAGCATAATTTACAATGTCCTTCAGAGACATCTCTTTGTAGTATTTTCTATCAACCCAACACCTGAAAAAAGTAATCACAAGATAAACCTTATCAATAACGTTTATGAACAGGATAGATTATAGTAGGTGAGTCAGTCCTATGTGCATATATACAACCTAATTTGTTTGGGTCTGCTCTCTGGCAATGTGTCCCTTCCATTAAATTCTCTTCTTCTCTCAGACAGTATAACTGCATCCAGATTGTCAGCTGGGAACAGCAGCTCCCAAGCTGTACCTCTACACCATTTGTTATAAATGTTCACTGACAGTGGCCAAAACCTTGTTAGCAGTTGTTCTAACAAACTAACATTTTAGGAAAATGTGTTGTAGAAAACTCTCAATGTCCCATTCTTGGGACATGACCATGCAAGAACAATTTTGGGGTGGGTGGGAAAGTTATTATCTGAGAAATATAACTCACTACAGGATTTAGATGAGTCAGAAACAGTCAGTTGTTTGGTATTCCCTTAAAATCCTGACACGTGTAAAGAAGCAAATAAAGAAAACCATACCCATTATTCTACTATTGCAAAAATTCACATCTATCTGGAAAATGTTAAGCCCTTGAAGGACATCATTACTTACTGAACTCTTAGACAAACTGTTATTTTTTTTTCCTGATATTTTGGCTGGCATGAAATAATAATCACTTATTTTAGAATTTTATGAAACACGTGGTGGGGGTTCTGGTAACTGTTTAGAAAAGTACTCAAGGTATGTTGCAAAATGATCGTAAGTATGGTGCCTGATAGGCTTTTGAACACAGTGAGGAAAAGATGGACCTAAAGATTTTTTTATCAAAGTATGGAATCAATGGCAGGTAGACCTGTATTTTAATTAAATAATGTATTGTGTGATTTATTTCACTTACATAAATTATGGATCACCTTAGGTTGTCTTGTTCAGTTTCTATTTGATTTTATTTGTGCAAAGCATTTCTGTTTTCCTCGAAACAGAAATATAACAAGAAAATAAGTAAGCAATGACAAAAAAAAAACAACATTCTCCCCTGTCTGCACATGTGGAACTGAAGGCATTTTTGTGAATTCCATTTCCATTTGTCTCATTTTTTATCAATTCAGAAAACAATATCCTTTAGATTTGCTACATACTTTCAGAATTACAGTCTAACATATTTAGTGCCATCTCCAGTTATGGTTGACTTACAGACCTGAGGGATAGGGAAAACAAAAAATATTAGTGCTGTCACATGGCAAAATGCAAGAATAATGCAAAATATAAAGAAAATATCTTCTAAATGCAATTTTTTGAAAGGAAAGCAGGTGATTGATGGCAGTTATAAATTCTACAAGACAGGCAGACAGTTGGGATTTTACCAGCAGTTCTATAATTAATTAGCATACAAATATCAATATTTCCTTTTGTGTAACATTGGGTATAGATTGATGCATACATTTTATAAGTTACATGAAATAACTCAAAGTCTTCTTTATACTTGGTCCTGGGCTGTCTTTGCATTTAATAAAATGTATATTTCTGATTAAATACACTAACTACAAATTTGTGAAATATTAATAGTTCAATATGTATTTGATATAACTATTTGCCAAATGAGACTATTAGTGTCTTTATTTTTTAATAAATTAAAATGGACTGAGATGCTCAACACTTAACAGGATTAACTGCCTTGGAAGTGTGTACATTTATTACTGAGGTTATCAGTAACTATCTATATATGTTAAAACTACTCAAAAGAACAGATTATTTACAGAACAGAAATGTTATTTTGAACAGCTTTCTTTCTGTGCAGCACTGCTGGTTAACATTGGCATCTAGATCTGAGCTTTCCATTTTGACATGGATACTTGTTAAGAATCATAGGCAGTCTCTGATTTTCTATTACCCCTTAGTGTTTTGTTTTCATTTTAAGATTAAAAAAACAAACAAATGAACAAACAAACAAACAAAACCCCAAACAAACAAATAAAAACAACAAAAAAACCCAAACCAAAAACAGTGATTATTTTTAAAAGGAACTCATCTGAAGCTGTAAGATAACACTGCATATTAATTTGTCATAGTTTAACAAAAGGAGTAATGTTTAATTGCATGAGATAGAGAAAATTAGAATGTCCATATACTGTGACAGACTAAAAGAGGTTTGTGTTCAGTATCTTACTTGCAGGGATAGCTGTATACAAAAGCATGGAGAACAGTAAAACAAAAGCAATTCCAGAACATGTACACCTCTGAATATCCTTTTTACCTTCAGCTATTTCCTAAGACTTAGATGACCCCGAATCCTAGTGGACTGACAGTATTCATTATATTCTTTAGTACAGTTTTACACAGGGAAATACTTTCTGTGAACTACTAACTTCTGTTTTGAACCTGATTCATACTAACTTCACTTGATGTTCTTTAGTTCTTGCACTGGAAGACAAAGTGAATGGTCCATCCCTGCCCATATTTTCCATGATGATCTTGAAAACACATTCCATGCTTGCTCAAGCCATTTCTCTTCTGGAATGAAGACCCTTTACTAGTTCCTTCCACAGAAACAATTTTACACAGGCCGGAGAAACAAAGGTGATTGCTGACCCCCAATGCTTCTTACTGTCACAACAGCTGTATTGACAGCCATGGGGAGCTACGGTGGAGTCCTGGGCCATGTGCAAGGGGAAGTGGAGCTCCAGGGGTGTGGCCAGGGACAGTCAGATCTGTGAACACCCTCAGGGCCCTGACACTTGCAACGGGTTTATTGCACAATGGTCTTAGTACTAGACAGAGGCATCAGAAAGAAAGAATGGCATGAAATGCGGAACATATGATAGTCTTAATCCCATGACTTGGGACAATTCTCATATACTGAATTCCACTGAAATACTGATTGTAAATTAGCCTTGAGTTTAAAGAACACGATCGTTAAAAAGTTAATTCCTGATATTATACATTCATGACTTTTTACTGCCATAAATTTTTAGAGTCCAACAAAGATATTTTTTAATGATGTTAATTACGCTGCCACTGACTGTAATGTTGCTAGAAGCTAAAATAAACATTCTTACTTCTGAGAGAGTTAAAAACATATAATGAGTGATTTTAATTAAATACTCCTACAGTTTTCTCAGATCTACTGTAAATAACTTTGGGGGTTGTTAGAGACAGTGATAACATGTTTTTCTTTCTATTTAACAAGTTTTCATTTGTGCTATTCACCTTTCTCTAATTTGCCCAGGTTAAGGTCATCTGTGTTGACCTGTATGTCTTTTATCTGAGGATTCTCAGAAAGGATAAAAGAATAATTTAATTCATAAACTTCTATTTTACAGTATAAATATTGTATTTTGTTAACGAAGTAAAGCAAAACGAAACACTCTGAATTGCACAGCAATTCAGAAGACTTTGTGTTTAACTTGCCCTGACCATTCTATTCTGGCTCAATGATAAACTCTAGAGAAAATTTCCTTCCGTTTTAAGACAACTAATCATCTTCGATTTGTATGTGTGTATGTGTGTATTTGGGAAGACATGTCTGAAATGTCACAGATGTCTGAAGTGCCAGAAAGAGAAAACTTGAAATGAAAGATATTGCCATGCAGCAATACTCTCAAAGGAGAAGGAGTCTGTCTACAATTAGAGAACAGACCAAAGACAAACCTCAGAAGAAACAAAAGAGACTTTCTTATAAAACCAGAATGAGAATTCTGTGAAGTTTATTCAGGCCAGCAACCTACTGGAAATTGTTAGACTGGAAGAAGTAATAGAAAGAAAAAAATTTGCAAATTCATTGCAATAGCATAATGGGAAAAGGAAAGTTTCGTATTTAATGACTTCAATCAAAGAGTTATCCCTGTTTTTCTCATTCTTTTTTTTAAAGCATTTGTGTTTTGATAAAACTTTAACTGTAGAGATTGTAAGAATTCTGAGTCTTTTACTCTTCTCAGTTCAAGAAAACAGAGTTGTAAGTGTGTGTGCCTGAGAGAGAGGGAGGAAGAGAGAGAGATTCTAGAAAATATATTAAGAATATAAATAAAATATAGTTGGGTTAAATTATCTGCAGTGTGCTATTCTTGTTAGTGACATAGTCTACAGCTACTTTTGAAATCAATGTGAATGAAAAGGAGCTGATGTGTAGAGCAAAAACCTGTTACAGAGGATATAATCATCACACCATACACATCTCAAGGTATTTTATTTCAGAGTAGCTTCAGTTTTGGTCATATGAGCTGAAAGTCCAATTGCAACTGAAGTGCATTCAGTTCAGTCCTGCAACATAACTTCCACTTTGTTTTCCTCTGAAAAAGTCCAGTTCCTACGCAAACTGAAAAAGTTTTATAAGGGACTGGCAATAAGGAGACTGCTTCAAAAGCTTCCTCCTGATCTAGACTAAAACTTTAATTCAGTCATGCTTATAGTAGACAGTGTCTATGCAGGTATTGAGTTTTAATTCTTTGCTCTTTTTACTGCTATACAACTCAGAAAGCTCTATGAGTAATCTTTGGTCCTGTAAGTCAATTTGACTGTCAGCTGAGGATCCATTTTATTATTTGGATGCTATGTAAAGTGCTTTGGGACTGACGTATGAAGACCATCATTAAAGTTGAAGAACTGTTGTAAGTGACAGAATATCTCTGCTATTGTATTATGTGGTACGTATATACTACTACTAATACTGTTATTAGTCCTATGGATTTTCAAATGTTGGTTCAGAACTTTCATATTTATTTGCCTATCTAGTAATTTTAGGTATATAATCCATGTACTTGATAATCTGCATTCTAATGTTCTGGCTGGGATGGAGTTAATTTTCTTCATAGCAGTCCATGTGGTGCTGTGTTTTAAATTTGTGACCAAAAGAGTGTTGATGACACAAGTGTATTGATGAGCAGTGCTTGCAAGGCCTTCTCTGTTTCTCAGTCTGCTGAATCCCCAGTAAGTAGAATAGGGATGGGCAAAAAGTTTGGAGAGGACAGGGCCAAGAGAAATGATTTCAACTGATCAAAGGGATATTCCATATCATATGACAATACAATAAAATTTGGGCATAACTTTTCCAAAGGAGTCATTGTTCAAAGACTGGCTCGGCATTGATATCTTTGTAGGAGGTGGTGAGTGATTGCCTCTGCATCACTTGTTTATTGTATGTGTGGGAAATTTTTTGTGGTTGTTTTATTTTCCCTCTCTTTTCTTTCATTTTATCTTTTCTTCAATTACTAAATTGCACTCACTCGATTCACAAGTTTTTATTAATTTTGCTCTTTTGATTCTTTCCTCCTTCCTACTGGGGAGGGAAGATCAAGCAGCTGCTGGCTGTTGAGTTGCTAGCTGGGGTCAGCACATCACACCTCAAAACTGCCAGTTCTAAAATAAGTCAAAGCACAGCCAACAAAGAAGAAAACAAAGTCATAATATGCTATTGAGATAAAAGAAACAAAGCTACAGATAACATTAACCAGCGGTTGGGGAAAAAACCCCAACAATTTGTGAATAACTGAAGGTAGAAGTCTACTGGGGGAGAGAGTTCTCATAATCTTTTCATATTAACACTCTAGGAATATAACAAGGATGTTGAGTCACAGTACTGTTTATATTACTAATGTATGACTTGTCATATATATTCCTGAAGTAGAATTGAACAACCATTGCAATTCACACAGAGACAGGAGATCTAGGATAAAGAAAATGGTATGTGTGCATTTTCTTATGTAGATAATAACAAGTTTTTGGGATTTTTCACCCATTAAGTTCCATGTTTAGAAGTTTCAATGAATTAATTTATTCATTTCTACCTATAATGTAGTGAACTAATTGTGTTTTGCTTTAATGTAAGAAATTACACTTATCATTATTGGAAAAGGCAGCAGAACCATTACTTTTTGCTACTGCAGAT
>VZRW01013453.1:0-49720 GCA_013398125.1 Aegotheles bennettii | reverse complement strand
GGGGGGTGGAGTTCCTTTTCTCTCCTGCCCTGGTGGTCTCTCGGGAGTTCTTTCTCCTGCCCTCGTGGAGTTCAGCTCGGTTCCTGCTTTCTTGCCCTCGTGGATCCTCCGAGTTCAGTTGCTTCTCTCTCTTGCCCTTGTGGTTTCTCCGGAGTTCTTTCTCCTGCCCTCATGGAGTAGAGTTCTTTCTTCTGCTTGCCCTCATGATCTCTCCAGCTTCGGTCTCCTCCTGCCTCGCTCCTGCACTTCCCTGCATGCAGCTCGCCACGTGGAGACCAGAGGAGAGGCCCAGTTTTTAGCTACCAGCTCGTGGTCTGCAGCATTCTAGCATTCCAACTGCACTGAGTGCTGGAGTTTTGGACTCTTTTTCATCCCATCGGCTTTGCAGTAAAGGACCTTTTCATCAGCCTGTAACGCCGGTCATCTGAGCTCGGGTTGTATATTTTGTATATATTTTCCTTTTCCCCACCGGTTAACTCTTTCTCCCTGTGCCATTAAACTTGTTAAAGTTTTGAATTTCCAACTGCTCAGACTTTTTTTTTTCTTACTCCCCTTCTAATTTTCGGGGGGAGTGATAGAAACAAATTCTGTCTGGTTTGCGGCTTGCCCTGGCCATTTGCAAAACCAGCACAAGAGGCTATTATTAGGGTGCAAGAGAGATGACAGATAAACTTTCACTGATTCAGAATTTCTGTAAACACTAACTTCAACATGATTTCCTATTCATTGTCATTGTTTAGATTCAATTTATTCTTACTACATCATCCTATCTGTAAGTGATCTGCTTATTAGGAATGTAGATTTTGACACTGTTATAGTTTGAGAGGACAGGCAAAATCTTATGGCTTTGTTCAAAGGACCCAAGGAGGGAGGGGTGGAGTTTAGGACCCTGTTGTGAAAAGGGGGTCTGGGGTATCGGTATTCCCTCCCATTTCCTGCCAAACTCTATAAAGCCAGGAGGACAGGAAGTTCCTCTCTCTCTCTCTCCCGTGCTCTCTTCCCTCGCTGCTCATTCCTGATTCACCACGTGGAGCCAGCCTGGAGGAGGCCCAGCCTTTTGTTACCAGCTTGCCACGTGCTCTGCGGGATCCGACTGCATCGGGTGCTGGGCGTGTTTTGGACTCTTTTTTCCCCATCAGCTTTTGCAGTGAAGGACTTTTCAGGAGCTTGTATCGGCAGTCATCAGAGTTGGGTTGTATATATTTGTATATATATTCTTCTCTTTTTCCCCACCTGTCATTTCCCTTTCCCTGTTCCATTAAATCTGTTAATTTCCAACTGCTGAGCCTTTCTTCCTTACACCCCTTCTATTTCCCGAGGGGGGTGGGGGTTGGGGGGGTTGGCAGAAGCAAACTCTGGCTCTGAGTTGTGGCTTGTCCTGGCCGTTTCTAAACCGAGACAGACACATTAAATTATGTGTTTAATTTTGAAAATTAATAACAAAGATTTATAGACTAATGACATATGGTAATTCTGTTTTTCTATAATTTAAGAAAGTTCTTCTGAAAACATGTAATAAGTAATTAAGAAAATCAAAATAACTGTGCACATTGTTCAACATTTTCTGAATTGGATTAGATTTCATCAAATGAAATGTTAATATTGAAAACAGAGGATAAGTCATGATGTATATGTTTATATAAGGTTTAGAGAACAGATGGTGTTTGCATGGAAATATCAAAAATTGAACTGCCTGGTTGTTCAGAAGATGCCATAGTTTGGTCTGCAACAGTGAAATGAAAAACTCTCACTAAAGAGAGAGTTTAAAACAGAATAAGAAGCATAGAAATGTAGTACCATAAACCCATAGAATCATAGTCATAGAATTGTAAAACTTTCATATGAGATAAAACTGAAGGTGTTAAATCTTTGTGAAAAAGGAAATGTTTGGAAGGTGACCTCATCACAGCATTTCAGTAGGGTAGCTACTAGATGGAGGATCTCCCTTCACAAGCAGCCACATAGCTCAGTTTTTCATTCTAGTGTATAGTTGGTACAATCTCATGTCCAAAATGATAACTTCCTCCATAGATGTATTTTTATATATATATACAGTTACTTCAACTTAATCAAATGTCAAACTTGCAACATCAGACGTCATCTTTCTGTTTTCCCATTTTTCTGACTAAATATCCCTTGTGTTTATCCATGTTACTGAACACAGTACTCCAGATGTGGCCTCACCAGCACAGAGTAAAGGGGGAGAATAACCTCCATTGGTCTGTTGGCCACAGTCTTCTTAACACATCCCAGGATAGCACTGACCTTCTTGGCCACAAGGGCACATTGCCAGCTCAGGGTAAAAATTAAATCATCTTAAATTCAGAATTATTTTTAATCTTTGCAATGAAACATACATGGTGGAAGGTTATATATAGTGACCACATCTCAAACCTCTGTGTCACTAGATAAGCTGGAAACAGATCTGCTGAAATAAAACATTGATTTCTAAATAGAGTGTATTGAATATCACTTTTTTTCCATGTTAAGTTTTCTCAAATATTTCTGAAAGCTGTGTCTTTTCCCTTAATTCAATCTTTGCAGACTTTTCAGTGTGATAAAAATTCAGTCTCAGATGAGTTTGTAAAGAACTTTAAATCTTTTGCTTATACCAAACCCCAGTGAGGATTTGTGTGAAGGTCCTTCCACAATTCAGGACTTTATAACACCCTAATCTATAATATCCAAGAACGTAAAACTATTTTTTAATATTAACTTTCAGATCAATCTTGTCTTTTCAAAAACAGTTTTATTAAGAATGATCAGAAGGTACATCCTTAGCAAAATTAAGCAAGTCTGAGCTAAGGATAATACTTCAGAAATTCCTGTTAAAGACTATTAATTGCATTTTTTAAAGTTCCATAAGAAAATATTTTCCATCATACTTACTTAGCCTTAACACTCCTACTTCATTAGTTTTGATAGTTTCCATCCACTCAAAAATGAATCTGTATTCATACTATACCTTCTGTTAAGCTTTTGTAAACTTAAACTTCATGTCCCCTGATCCTTTTTCACTCTGTGGAAATTAATTACTTTCCCTCAGTATGCAGATCAGCTCCGCAATTAAAAGTCTGACATCACCTCTTTAATCTTTTATTTCTGGACTTTATATTTTCTTTTCTGTCCTTCAAAAAATAATTATAATAAATTACAATGAGCAGGTCTGATGAGGAACACAGACTATCAAGTAAAAACTAAATTCTGTTTTCAGGGAAATTGATATGAATTTTGTAATTGCCTTCAGTGGCAGCAGAATTCTACTGTGTTTTCTTTAGGAAATTGTATGCATATATACATTAAAAATTGTTAAATACAGATTTTCAAGTTCTCTGCTAATACATAATAGCTGTTGTTTTTGAATATGAGTACTCAATATTATTTACCGTAGGGAGTGGTGAAAAATGAAGGCAACATTCACTATTTAAACAGTAGATAGGTGTCTTGCATGTATATGGATAATAAAAGTAGATAGCTTTGTTGATAAAACTGTGGTTTTTCATAAATACCTCTGTGAGAAGTCATTGTTTATTGGTCCCAAGGAACCTCCGGAGGCTGTTTGACCACACCTTCCTGCTCAAGCAGGGACCTCAAAAGCCAGTTGCCTGGGACCATGTCCAGATGGCTTTTCAGTATCTCCAAGGATAGAAATCTACAAATTCCATGGGCAACCTGGGTACTGTCCTATTCACAATATTCATCAATGACCTAAATGAAGGGACAGTGTAACATCAGCAAGTTTGCTGATGATACCATACTTGGAGGAATGGCTGTGCTGCCATTCCACACAACCTGAACAGGCTGGCATGTTGGATGGAGAGTAACCTCATGAAGTTCAACAAGGGCAAGTGTAGAGTCCTGCACCTGAGGAGGAATAACTCCAGGCACCAGTACTAGTTAGGGGTTGACCTGCTAGAAGGCATCTGTGAGGAGAAAGACCTGGGATTCCTAGTGGACAAGTTAACCCTGAGCTGGCAATGTGCCCTTGTGGCCAAGAAGGTCAGTGCTATCCTGGGATGTGTTAAGAAGACTGTGGCCAACAGACCAATGGAGGTTATTCTCCCCCTTTACTCTGTGCTGGTGAGGCCACATCTGGAGTACTGTGTTCAGTCCTGGGCTCCCCAGTTCAAGAAGGGAAGAAATTGTTGGAGCGAGTAAAGTGAAGGGTTACAAAGATAATTAGATGACTGGAACATCACTCTTATGAGGAAAGGCTGAGAGACCTGAAGAAGAAAAGATTGAGATGGGATCCTAACAACGTTTATAAATATCTACAGGGCGAGCGTCAAGAGGATGGGCCAGACTCTCCTCAGTGGTGCCCAGCAACAGGACAAGAGGCAATGGACACAGGAAGTTCCATATGAACATGAGAAAAAACTTCTTTACCTTGAGAGTGATGACGCACTAGAGCAGGCTGCCCAGAGAGATTCAAAACCTGTCTGGGTGCAATCTTGTGCCACCTCCTCTAGGTGAGCCTGCTTTGACAGGGGGATTGGACTAGATAAGATCCAAATGTCCCTTCCAACTCCTACCATTCTGTGATTCTGTGCCACTGTTCAGTCAACCTCACAGTAAAAAATGTTTCCTGATGTTCAGATGGAACCTCCTGTGTCTGAGTTTGTGCCTGTTGCCTCTTGTCAGTGGGTACCACTGAAAAATGCTTGGCTCCATCCTCTTTGCACTCTCTTTCCAAGTATTTATACATATTAATAAGATCCTTCCTGAGTATTCTCTTCTCCAGCATGAACAATCCTAGCTCTTTCAGCCTTTTCTCATAGGAGAGGTACTCTAGTCCCTTAATCATATATGTAGCTTGTCATTGGGCTCTCTGTAGTATGCTCAGGTCTCTCTTCTACTGAGGAGCCCAGATCTGGAAACAGCACTCCAAGTATGGACTCACAAGGATTGAGTAGAGGGGAAGATACTATACTCAACATACATCAAAACTATTCTGCACTTATAGGACTGTTTTTTCCAAGACCTAGAATCGTAGAATCGTAGAATCATAGAACATTTTTGGTTAGAAGAGACCTTCAAAGACCATTTAGTCCCCCTACAGTGAGGAGGGACCTCTTCAACTAAATCAGGTTGCTCAGAGCCCTGTCCATCCTGACCTTGAATGTCTCTAGGAATGGGGCATCTGCCACCTCTCTGGGCAATGTGTTACAGTGTTTCACCACTCTTATAATAAAAAATGTCTTCCTTATATCTAGTCTAAATATACCCTCTTTTAGTTTAAAACCGCTACCATTTGCCCTATTGCTACAGGCCCTGCTAAAAATTTGTTCCCATCATTCTTATATGACCCCTCTGAGCACTGAAAGGACACTATAAGGTCTCCCTAGAGCCTTCTGTTCTCCAGGCTGAACAACCACAACTTTCTCAGCCTTTCTTCATAGGAGATGGTCCTATTTTGGACTTGGTTTATGTATCCTTGGCAGCATTTGACTTACAGAGCAGACAAGTTTCTGTTTGGGATTAGATGCATCCTAACTGCTGAAACAAAATTTCTGTTTAACTGTGATGGGTTGACCTCAGACAGCAGGTAAACCCTCACCTAGTCATACACTCACTCCACCCAGTTGGATAGGGAAGAGATAATTCAAAGGGCAAAACCAAGAAAAACTAATAGGTCAAGAGTTTAATTAGTGAAGCAAAACTGTGCATACAAACAAAGAAAATAAGAAATTAATTAATTATTTCCTATCAGCTGGCAGGTGTTTAGGCTTTTTCTCAATATGCATCATGGTTACTGGGAAGAAAAATGCCATCACCTCCCTTCCTCCTCCTTTTCCCCAGCTTTTATTGCTGAGCATGATGTCATTTGATATGGAATATCTCTTTTTGACAGTTCAGATCAGCTGCCGCTTCCCAGCTTCTTGCTCACCCCCAGGCTACTCTCTGGCAGGGCAGTGTGAGAAACAGAGAAAGCAAACACTGTGCAAACACTGTTCAGCAATGGCTAAACTCAGTGTATTATCATTATTGTTTTAGTCACAAATCCAAAACAAAACACCATAAAGGCTGTTATAAAGAAAATTAATTTTAACCTAGCCAGACCCAGTACTTCAGTTGGAACACCAAACGCGTAAAAGTAGATTTCTACTGAAGTGGAAATGTCTCTTTCTTTTCTTGAAGTGAGTTAATGAAATACTGAAACTTTTCAATCTCTAAATGTATGCCTTTAGACAATATAATTATAGGGGCCTGAACTTAGTAACAGTATCGAGAGAAGACACATGTTGTTAAGTATGGCATAGTTTAAGTAAAAGATTTGAACAGAAGTCTACACTTCACTCACTTTTCAATGAGGGTTCATTTTTACATCAGTCAACTTCCAGTGACTTCTTGGGATGATAAACCCTTCCAAACTCTCCTTGGATCCCTGTAGGACTTCACTATGAGTCTGTTGTAAGCTAGTCCTATGCCCATTTGTTTGCCACCCTCTGCTCCTGCTGTAGACATCTCTTTTCTATGTCACCGAGTGCTGCTTCACCCTGTCATTCAAAAGCTTCTTTAAGCATATCAGTGAAGGTGCAGTACAGTTTTGTCTTTAGAGGGATGCTCCTGATCTGATGTGTATTCCCAAAGACAGGATGTTCTTAAATAAGCATGATCCTTTTGTTTACAATATAAGTCCAGACAACAAAACAAAACAAAACAAAACTAGAAAATAAAACATTAACCCTTAGAAACTGCTACTTCTGATGAGATGTGAAATTCTGTTTTTCTTCTCTCATTCTATAGTTTTATCAAATGTACTAATTTATATTTACATACCATGAATCATTAAACGCTTATATCAGTACCTGTGAGTGTTTTTTATTTAAAATATATTTATCAAAAAATATGTCAAGATTATGAAAAGCAGCATATCCTTTAAAAAGTAATAAATTAATGAAGAACCAATCAAAATTGCTTTTTGCTATCTCTGACTTAGTGCTAAAATTATGTATCAACAGCTGCAGTTGTCTGGCTCAGAACAGTTAAACTGCAAAACACTTTCAGTTAAAACAAAATAAAAAAACTTAAGAACATGTTGTGATAAAGTTAGAAAATGGGAGGCTTAGCCTTACATGGTGTTTATGGACAAAATCTACCTCAAGATCTTTAAGCAATGCCATACCTAAGCATGAATCTTAAAGAAAGCACCCTATCTGGCTACGGACACCTATCTCTCAGCACTTCACTTGATTAAATTCAAAAAAGACAGTCTGAATTACATATGTTTTATTTCTAGTTTGCATGAGGATGTTTATCACATACATTCAGATTTTAAGAGCTGGCTGAGTCCTTGCCAAACATATGTCAACTCTAATATACCTTGCAGATACTGTGAATGTTGTTAGTGCACAATCTAGGTCACCCTTTTGTATCAGCTCTTTTAAAATTTGTCCTTAACTTGAAAAAGACTTTGCAGATGAATATCTACCTTACAAACCTTTTTTTGCAATTAACCACAAGTTTTTTATACTTAGGTAATATCACAGTCTCCTTGACAAGCTGAAGGGATACCAACTGACACTATAAATCAATAAAAGAGTCTAGTTGATAAGTAACCTCACTGTACAGTTTGTATACTCAAGATGCAAATGCAGTGTGTTTGGAGGTTTTTTCAGTTACTTAGTTCTTATTTTATTCTTCATAATGTTCCTAAACAGTCTGGAAAATTATAAGCTTAGTAACAGTGGCATTACTTGAGCTGACTTACAACCAGGGAGACAAATCTCCAGAGCATGAACAGGTATGACTTTATGAGTCAGTTTTATATAGAATACCTTTACTGTCCCTCTCCCCTAAAAACAAAGACTCAAGCATGAGAACACATGAATAGGGTGAAATACTGACTGCTTTGCTCCTTCATTCATTCTTCTCCAAAACTTACAACTCACTTTAACCTGTCAGTTAACAGTTCAGGTTTCTCCTCTGGATCTGTATGCATTAGGCAAAGACTTCTGAGACTTTTGGGCTGTACTGTATGGTCTCCAGAGGTCCTTTTCAATCTCAATTATTCTATGATTTTGTGCAGCATTACTAGCTTGTATATAAAAATATTGATAGATATTTTTAAAATGGCAATGAGCATATTTTTTCTATTTATGTCTGATGGAAAGACTATTTCTTTAGAGAAGAACTACAGAATCAAATTCTGGGGTATATCTCGCAGCCTAGAAGTTATGGAAAGAAGAAGTCATACCTGATTGTCAGTTAATGGTGTCCCTTTCTGTCATGCTTATCTGACATCAGCCATAACAGAACCCAGATACTAGATCAAGTGACCGTTTCTGTAATCCAGTCTGCCAGTTCCTACACTACCAAGGGGAACCATTTACCACAATTTTAGCTCAGGTTTAGTATAAAGTTTCTATCATCTTACATTCTCTACCAGTCATATTTGTGGATTGCCTTCTTGGTTTTGTTTTTTTTTTCTTAAAACCACAACTGTATTTTGAATTTTTTGTTTCTTTTTTTTTTTTTTTTATGTTCTATATTTTTTCATTCAAATTTATGTCTTCTTTCAGCTACTGAGATTTTTATCTGTAAATTCAGTCTATGCTCTGAAAATCAGAAACTTATCATCATTACTAAAACTTACATTGCTTCAAGTGTCATTCCCAGGGAATCTGCAGGATTTTCCCTTGAAAGAGCCCCGTAGAAGGACTTAAGGTACTGACCTTGTGTTAAAAGTAAATTATTTTGTTGAATATTTTGAGTAACTGATGACAGTTACCGTTTCTGAGTACTTGTAACGAACCTAACCAACCAAATAAATACAGTAAACTCTTATTTAGTCTTTTAGTCCTTTTAGGAAACCAATCCCTTTTAAGAAAGATTGCTAAAAATGTGAAAAGTTTTAACAAATTAGATACACTTAGGTCCAAATATCAGTAATAAAAAAAAAAATATTAAAACATTGAAGTATCAAAACCAATAACAGTGGCTGATATTTAGAAGGGTGTGTGCCACAAAGCAGAACTGTGAAATTTTTCAGTAGATTCCTGCTTCCCTTAATTAATTGTGTCATGTGGTTATAAAGTTGTAGTTGTAGATCTGTAGAAGAAAAATCTTACAGTAGCAATCATGGGCAGTTAATTAGAAACTTATGCAAAGCCACCTTGTAAATCTTTCTTTGCATACTATGAAACTCAATCAAGGGGAAATTGTAAGCAGTAAGAACTATTCTGTGGCTGCTATTAAATGAATATATCTACCTGGAAATAACTTTTCAAGCATCACTGCTGTGGAAGAACCAGCTGGTTCCAAAAGAATAAAGATTAACTCAAGATCTGGTACAATGTAGTATGATAGATAGCATGGGTAATGACATTGACAGTTACAAATGCCTGACATTTTGCATTGCAATTTTATTACCAGCTGCTTCTCTTGCAGCTGGTGAGCATGATTTTTTCCTGTAGTTGCTACTCCAGGATGAAGATGTACGTGATTTCCTGAACATCCAAGCAACTGGGTATTTCCTAACTCTTGTATTCCTGCTTTGCAGAACAAATCTCTTAATGTAGCATGACTGAATAATTTGTTTTTCTTCAGGTTCTTCAATTTATCGTTCTTAATGCAGGTTTCCTGAAGAAAACACCAAGAACAGTAGGAACTGAAAGTGCACCTACTTTGCACTACCCTGTTGTGAAATGCATCTGTACCATGCAGATGGCTAGAAAAGAGCATCTAAAGTAAAGAGATCAGTTGATGTACAGTCAGATTCTATGAAGTACCATTTACACCATTTCAGACATAGCTCGCTGAGAGTATGTTCCTTACTGTTATGACTATCAACTCTTTCTAATTTGCTGATAGTTGAGATAAGCAGAGATCTAAGCTTCTGTAGTACTAAATCACTTCTATTACTGTCTTTTCACATGTTATCAGTGTATCTTATTCAGGCCTGATAAATTGCGGTTCATATGAAGTTTTCTTTACAGAAAATAAAAGGGAATTAAATGGAAAGCAAAGACAGATATACAAGTTGCAATACTGTTACCAATTTGACAGTACTACAATATAATAGTCCACATGTTCATTATCCTCAAAAGCTAAAAATTGCCTGCTTATTAATGTGTCTTTGCTCTTTGATTTACACAAGGCTATTTTTCACTATAATAAATTGATCTTAGAAAAAAAAATCATACTATATTAAAAAAAATCTTGAAAACTTCATATATAAGTTGTCAGTTCAGAGTATTAGGGTAGATGTAATCATTAATAATATAATTTTAATTTAAAAAGTATATTTGCAGCAAGTATATCATTATTACATCACAATCTAAAAATTAAAATGTATTTTATATTATTTCTTACAAATTTGCATTTAAAATTAGATAGCATGCCATTCATAGCTAATATATAACATAGAACATAATAACATAGAACATAATTAACCTCTATAGCTCAATGTTTTCTTCAGCACTCTAATCTAAACACATTCAATACATATAATTGCATGCAATTATAAAATAATCAAATAGCTTTTATATATATATTGATTACAACAGACTATACTGTTTATCTTCAACTTTAGAATACATCTATCTCAAAGTGACAATTCTCATCCTTACTATTCTTTGACGTAATAAGTTATTAAAAGAGATTAGCTTATTAGAAAAACATCTGTTCAGCCTATTAATTAAAATAAATAATCTATAAACAACACAAAAGAATACTGGGATTCTAAATTTATATGGTCTTTTAAAAATTTGCTATTTTAAACAACAGAAAGATAGCTAGGGGGAATATATATAATATTACCATTTGAGAATGATGTAGAGTAAAATAAAATGAGTATGTAGTATTAAAAAAGACTTTTATTAAAAATGCACAACATTTCACAGCTGTACTGTAGTAGAAGGTGGGGTTTTTTTGAGAGGGTCTCTAGAAAATATTATGATTTATACAAACACAGTATATTCTAAGGATTAAGCTCTCATATAAGCCTATTGAAATCAAAGGGATTCCATTAAAAATCACTGTGACCATCAAAAAGATATTTAAAAGATGTCTGCTGATTTTCTTTCATCAAGCTTTAAACAAGAAGTTAGCAATGTTTACAGGTTAGGGGATAAACTTAATCAGTACTTACTATTTGAAGGAAAAGACCCTGCAGTCTCAATGTATTTCTAAACCATCAACTCTGGTAGCTAATGCTCATCTTCTTAGGAGTCTGAGCCCTTCACAATGGTTGCTGCTGGTGGAATCTGTTCTTCAACAGAACACACTCAGCTTCACACTAATTTCAGACCATGCTGCAATCCAGTTGTTTCTCCTCTCATTTTTGGATCTCCTGCTAGAATAGGTCAGAGGTCACAGAGGTCATAACAAGGAGCATTTTATTCTGACATGGGCACTAAAGGTGTCTCATATCTGAGCTGTACATATTTGTGAAGGGGAATCTCGCAGTTTTCAGTATCAAAAGTGCAACAGCACTGTCCACATATTGGACAGCATTGGACAGCAACCACACACTGGACACAGATAATGCCAACACAACACTTCCTTATCTAAGCAAAAATTTTTTGTAAGTTTTGCTTTATTAAGAAACAGAAACTTTTTTATGTTTTCATGTTGTGTTTTATTTTGTTTTGTTTTGTTTTTCCACAGAAAAGACATAAAAATTGGAAAAAGGAAGCATAATCTATAGGAGATGGAAAATGAGATCTGAAGAATAAAACTTATTGCACCTACTGTCAGCTGCCATTGAGAGAAGACCCTTGCCTTTGTTTCCAAGGGTAGATACTTTGTTACACGTGGTCACAGTTTTCTTGGTAGCAGCAGGAACTGATGAGGAAAACTTACAATGAAGTTAAAGTCCTCCTGTAATAGCAGCGAGAGAAGCAAACCTAATATATAAGGCTTGTCTATTACTTATAGACCCACATAAAGACTTGGGGGGGAAAAATGTCATTCCAGTTGCATAATTATGTTTTCTTCTGAAACAAAAAGGGTTGTAACACAGAGATTTGTGCAATGACAAATTAAAGAGTCACATTTTCTATGTGTTTGTTTTTTTCTTTTTCAACAGCTTCAGAAAGTATTGTATAAAGGTTGAATAAAGAGATTCTGATTTTCCCAAGATTGGAAAAAGTGATTGTTAAATCCAGCAGCATGTGGAAGTGACTATGTCCTCGGACAAAATCTAATCAACAGTAATCAATCTTTTCAATTGTGTTACAAAGACTTGAGAAGATGAAGGTTTGCCACTGAAATGTGAGTGTTTTCCATTATATAATGAAGCAGTTATTGTGACAGTAAACCAAGGTCAAACAACAGTGAGTAAGGACAATCCTTCATTTATCATAGTCTAATATTAGTACTTTTTACTGAAGTACTTGAAACACTGCACAACAGTATATATAAATCATAAAACTTGGAATATTGCAATGGGTTTATTTTGGCAATGAAAAAAATATTTACGTGGCTTATACATTTGTTTGCATTTTATTCTTTCACGAATCATGAAATGGTTACCAAAATTTTATTGTTTTAAAGGTTGCTCTGAAAAGCAAGAAAAAATTGTGGATTATATATATATATAGTCTTCTCCACACTGGGGTACATGAATGAATTAAAAAATAAAAATAACAGTGCCTTCATTTGCATGCTTTTTTTTAAATTTATTTCTATAATGTCTTTGAAAACTTGGGTGAATGTGTATCTGAAAGGATTCTACTTGTCTACCTTAAAAAAACCTAGAGGATAAATATCCTTGTCTTAGCTAATCACTTTGTTCCCTTTATGGCCAATAAAAAGAAATACCAACTTTCAAAGCTTGATTCACCTGATATTTTTAGGTGTTTGTTTTGGAATTAAAGTAATTATCTCTTGCAAGCACCTATTCTCTCCATTAGTTATGAAGGGAGATTAAATCATTAGCCCAGATGTAGGCATCAACAATGTGAATGCCCAAATTTGGTCAGATTGAATACCTGTCACTATGGTACAGATATTCATTGTCATTGCATTTGCATGCTTTTTTGTTTATTTCTTTATATACTGGCTATGAAAACTTGAGTGAATAGGCTAAGCTTACTTATTTCTCTTAACTATGTTGCCTGTTGATGTCTTAGGTATTCACCACAGTTGCAGGACTTGAATCAGAAATCTCCATAATCACCAAGTGAAAACAACACAATGGGAACCAGAGGCAGAGACTAAAAACGAAGTTGACAAAGTCCCTTTGTCCTCTTATGATGATTTTAGGTCAGAAATAACATCTGAGAGATTTCATATAAAAATGAAAGTTTTAAAAATTATGATTTTAAAGCACAAATCCAGAGCAGAAAATGATCTTTGGTAGCATAATAAATTCATGGCAGTGAAGAAGACTGATTTTTGTAATATTTGTGATGTTTGTTATTATGGAGGAAATTAACAACCTAACATTTTCTGAAGAAGTTCATATTTCTGTCTTTTATTAACATATTTTATACTTTCTAGAATAATACTTACTGAAAAAGGACCTTTGGTTTTGGGAAGAGAAATTGTTAACAAGATTACGAAATAATCTAAGAGAAATCCTCCCAGCAACTAAAAGTTAGATGCTGGTTAAGTTTATCATTAAGAATTTGATGAGAGATTTTTGACAGCATTTAATTAGTGAACCTGAAGCATCTAATGAGAAGAAAATCAAGAAAATAAGAAATATGCCTGTCTTATAGCAACAGAAACTAGAAAGGAACCTTAAGAAATACAATGATCAGTTAAGAAGGGAGTGAAATGGAGAACACTGTAACTACTTATATATCTTTCTTGCTACATCTGTCTTAGTTATCATTTTATGACTAAACCACATGACATTTTAAGTACATATCTCTAATATGATTCTTTGTGATAAATGGCTGAAAGTGACAAAGATCTATGATTTACTCCACTTATTATCCACTGTGTAACAGTGGCTAATGGTAATGTAAAACCTCTTAAGAAAAACCTCTTAAGAAAAAGGGAGGATTTGGGTTAAATATTATTTTTATATTTATTGGCTAAAGAATTATCAGTATCCTACTAAAAAAATATTAAAAAAAAGGAAAAGTAACCAGAATGTCTGTTACTGATAGGCTTTAGTCAATCCATTGCCCCCCAAAGCAGGTAATTAAAGGATTTTAGATGTGTTGCTGGTGATTTCAATTTGACACTTTAGAGTTTATAATCCCTATGACCTCAATTATTGAGTATGAATGATGGCAAACATTACTAATCCAAATGCCTGGTGTTTTAATTTCTTTATAAAATCCAATACTTAGTTAGCTAGCTGTGAATGAAGGTTATCTGAATCACAAAACACTCCAACCTTCATCTTCCAGAAAAGAAAAAAAAAAAAAGAAAAAAGCCAATTATCCTGCCTGTGAAGGTCACTGCTTTAACAATGTGCATTGTCTATGCTCTGAAATGTACAGAGAAGATGCAAAAAGGCTTTTTCTATAGGTTTTGTCATCAATCTTTATGTAAAAAAGGGGAAATGGATAAAATATTTTTGTTTTAGAGAGATAGTGATTTCTTATTTTTTATTTTGAAATTTCCAGTAAGCTTATGCTAAAACATTTTTGTGTAAAAATATTTTTGATAACTTTGAAGGAACAGGAGTCACTGGTCAAAATTGAGAGTCAATCACTGAAGTAGTAGAAATTCTATTTTCCTGTTAAAATAAATTTCCAATATATTTCAAATTGCTTTCTTGAACTTGGTATTTTCAGACTTGAAAGTTATTGAAGAATAATGGAAAAAGCCCAGGTTGGATGAATGTCTGATTTAATTTATGTTTTCTGTGAGAATAAATTTTCTTTTCTTCTTGATCATGAAAAGAAACATACCCCATGGAAATTATAGAATATTATAAAGTATATGGCATATATTACATGAATTACTTACTAATTGCATTACTTCTTCTAGAATGTGAATTGTTCTGATTACTGATGCTGAACTCAGGGAGAGAATATTCTACAGCTCTATTTGTGTCATGTTGCATTTTCCACGTCTATTTGTTTTGCTAGAGGTAGCTGCTGAACTACTCTCAACTTTTCTGTCATTTGCTACTTATTTATTGAGACTCAGGCCTTCTTGAACATGTTTACATCTCTTTGTATCACGTTGCAATAGCTGTCCTATAACTTCGTGGCTTTCAAGTAGGTCTGATTTACATACACCACACTTTCAGCTTCCTTGCCTCACCCTACAGCTATACCAGCATGTCTTTATAAAAGGCTATTTATCATGTGCATCCTTAGCTATCATTTTGCCATACTGATGTCAAGATGGCAGTTAACATTGTGACTGAAGCCATCTATCTCCTCCTGCTGTGGCTCATGTGACTCAAGTAATGAGGACTCAAAGAGATTTAAATTAGGCTAAGGAGTCCAAGGATTAGTGTTCTTCATCAATCACCTGCAAAATGGACCTTAAAGGAAAGGGTGGATATCATAAATTCCTACTCTAGGGGCAGTGAGGTCACCAAGCCCCACGTGAGAAATTTCTTGAGAAATGGATGGTCCACATGTTGAAATAATGTATCTCAAAGTCAAGTAGAAATTTCTGGGTTGGAACAGATGGAAAGGGGAGCTCTTTTGTCTGTTTGAATCCACAGCAGACAGCTCTAGAACAAAGATGATAATAATGTGATTATTTATCTGTGACTCAAATATGTCTCATAGTCTTTCGCTGTCTCTGCCTCTGGGACAGAGGCCAAGATGTCTTAACTGATTGGCTGTAAAGTCTGTATCCCAAATACGGCACTGCACAGGACTGAAGACTATTCTGGTCTTGTGCAAAGATCAGCCAGACGTTGAGCCTGCAAAAAAACATTAATGGAGCATGCATATATATATATCACATTGGATCAATAGTACAGCACATATCACTGATCTTTCGTGCAGACATCTTTGCCAATTTTTATTTTAAGCAATGTCGCTCGTCTCTTTCCCAAAATCAACCTTGGCAGATCATCAATCTTTTTATAAAAGCAAAGACTTTGGGACATGTAACAACAAAGGAAGATCTGGTCACGTCAAGCTTTCCTGTCACTTTTCTCACCTCTAGGCAACTGCCTGTTAACATCAGTTTATTAAAACAATGCTATAAAATAGTTTTAATGTGGCGTAAGATTATAGTAAGTATAATTTGAAGCAAAGTTGTCCCTCTGTAACAGGGGCTTGATGTGATACATAAGGGCAATTCTTGGTGCATTTTAGGATACCTTCCAGTATTGCAGTTGCAGGAAATGGTGACTTTTCCGTGCATATTATGCAAGCCCTCACACAAACTTTTTGTCTCTGTCAAGGAAACAGCATCCTACTTGTGTAGAAAATAATACTATCCGCATACTTATTAATTAAGTATTGAAGCCTTAAAGCAAGATGGAAGCAAAGAATATGGATGCAATTAGTGAGTAACTTTGTAACCTTCGACCAGAATATTTTTATGAGAATATGTCTACAAAATCATATGTTAGTAAAAAAACTTTTCCTCTCTTCCTAGGCAAAATGTCTTTCATTCATAATATCCTACCTAAAGGAAAATCTCATGCTGTTATTGGCTCTTTATGTGAAACTATTGTTGTTCAAACTAAATTATGCAAAGAGTAGGTCTATTCCTGCTACACTATCTCACCACATATTCTAAATTTCTACACTTTGAAGCAATTCACATGG
The DNA here is from genome assembly GCA_013398125.1 of Aegotheles bennettii. Classification (NCBI taxonomy): domain Eukaryota; kingdom Metazoa; phylum Chordata; class Aves; order Caprimulgiformes; family Aegothelidae; genus Aegotheles; species Aegotheles bennettii. Next base: position 33,071 of record VZRW01013453.1, on the reverse strand, counting down.
TTTCTGTGTGTCTGATAGATATCTATATTTATGCTTTCATATATGGTTCTATTGATACTGATGATTGCACTGATATATGGAGACTAAATCTATCTTCTAAAAATTTCAGTTAAGACAGCTGTTTTTCTGACTTTCTTTTCATCGTCCTTCAGCTACTGTAGTAAACAAAGTTAAGTATTACTATGCAGCACTAAAAAGTAGGGTTGTCTATTGCACTGAGCTACTAAATTCCCAGCAAGGAAGAAGCAAGAACTGCTGTAACAGAATGCTAGTTAATTAAAAGTCCTTTTAAATCAATGAGGAATTTTTGAAGTGTTTCCTGTGCTGCTAGATTGATACTGAAAAACTAAGAATTCTTGTTAGATATTAATATTTGATAAATAAAACCAAAACTATTATTATTATCAGAATTGTTGTTATTATCCTTCTATTAATTTCATTTTCATTAATGCCATTTTCATCTTATAGTTTGTGTATCCTACTTTTTGTATACTTCTTAATCAGATTTCTTAGGCAGCCAAAAATTATGTTTTCATTTCCTTACCAAGATTAAGTAAAGTGTTAATCAACAGTCAATCGGTTATTAGGATGGCAGGTTTGATTCTCAAATATTATACATCACCTCTAAGACATAAAGCTGTCCTGTGACCTTGACTGGCTACTGAAGATGACACTGAGCTGCACGTTTGTGCTACTTACATTTACTGTGTAATGCATAAATTATGTGTTTGTGCAGGACAAATTTTTGTAAAGTTTTCATATTTGATATGATTTTTAGAATATTTAAATAGTATTTTATACATGTTATTAGGCGATGTAAATCTAAAGGCTTTGTAAAAAGTCATTATCAAATGAAATATTGTAATTTACATCCTTTCACTAAATTATGTGTGATTACATAATATGAAAATCCAGAATTTGACCCCCCAAAATTGTTTATAACAGTACATCATCAAACTAGAATTATTGCATCTTTAAATAAAGATACGCCATGAATATGAAGTGTTAGAAGAAAAGTGTTGAAATCAGCTGTAAACAGCGTTTAAAGATAATTTTCAGGTAGAAATTAAAAAAGCAGTTTGTATGAAGGAAATAACACTTCTGGGCTTTTATTTCCTTTTGTTTGAGCAGCTACACACTGCAAATAAGAAAGGTATATTGATTTTTTTAATATAACTTTGATTTTGAAAATAATACTGACGATTGTAAATATGTATGGTTTACAAATATTTGCATTCTATAATTGGTTCTACAAAGGACTGAAAAGGTTGAAATAGAAGAATTCATTTTTCCTTCTGCAAACAACAGCAGAATTTTAACTAGCTTCTTTTCTCACTGTTCAGCATCTGATATGTGATCTTTGATCACACTTCAAATCCCCCCAAAAAAAACCTCACATGTGAAATGACAAAAAATAAATAGCTACTATATTTAGCTAATAAGAATTCTGCAAGTATTATGTGCAGCACAAGGTTCTATATGTATGTCATAGTGGATTGTTAAGCAGCGTTTGATTTAATCATATTTCAGTATTGGATTTAGAAGAGCAGTTACAAAGTTATTTTGGTGGTATTTAATACAAACTGTATTGATTTAGGAAAACTCAAGGTTAGGTCTTTTTTTTGGTACTACACAGGATTTGCTTGTGTGCAAAATGCATAAAAAATATATTCATTATACAAGAACTTGTGTCATTCATCTATCATGAACATCTCCCAAAATTATCACAAGTTCAAAATAGACTGCCTAAAGTTGAGTAAGAAAAATTTGTGCAGAGATTGGTACTATAGCAGATTCCATACTGATTTATGAAGGCATTAATTTGCCATTTAGCTCTTAAATTTGACTATTAATAATTCTTGACATCCAAAAGATTAATTTTTTTTTTGCTATTAAAATAAGTCCTGTGACTTTCCTAAAAATAAGACTTTTTACATGTGCATTTCTTTAAAGAACAAGACATCTTTATCAGTTTCTCAACAAAAAGGACTTCAAATTAGTTTAGAAAAGCTTTTAATTTATTTTTTATTTTTTAAATGTATGGAATTTTTATTTCAAATATTTTCCTAATGTCAAACTATCAGTCCACTGAAACATTCCATAAGTAATATTCAGTAAGTTGCCAAGTTATTAAAATACCAGTTTACAGAATCACTGAAAAGTGTTGCCATATAATTTGTCTACAATATAACTGATTAATTTATTTGAGTAAGAATCAAAATGTACTGATCTTCATAAAGACATTGCATATTTTCCAGATTTTAGTTCATGTGTCATACTCAAAATTACTTATTTTCTTGGGAACAACTTTAAAAGAATTTTTTCATTTATAAGGTACTTAATTCTTAGTTAAGGTCAGAGGAAACTTCATTTCAGTTTAGAAATTGGTCACAGAAATTAAGCAGAAGTAATCACATAATTGAGCAATATGATGATAAAGGTAACTGTAAATGAAATGCTTTGGGTTGTTGCTGGAATCAAAATACAAATAGAATTACTTGAGAGTTTAACAGCAGATGTATTGTCTACAGATGTCTCTGGGAGAAGACCCATTATAACCTCTTTAGTATTTTTATATTGCATGATTTTCTAAGAGCCCTAGAGCTGTTTCATTTCAACCAAATGTATCTTACAATATCCTACTGAGGCAGGAAAAGAAGGAATAGATTATATATATAAGTAATAGACTAGAATAAAAAGAAAAAAAGACTGAAAATAATAACATCAACAACAAAAATAACAGATAAAGATCACACAGGAGAATGAACTGTTCTGACTTCATGTTCTAGTTTTGCTGTGACAGTATTCTAAAATATTTCTTCTGTTCAGAGAATCTGTCGTTTTAAGAAACTGCAGAGTCCAGTTCTGTGAGAACAAAAGAGATAAGATGCTCTGGTGTGCAGGTTGCCCTAGTGGCCAAGGTTGAGTGTTGTTTTGAGTCATGCAGATGCAGTGGGCCAGGAAGGGCAAAACCCAGAGCAGCTGACCCAAGCTGGCCAATCAAAGTATTCTATACCATAAACGTCACCCTCTTATAAATTGAGAATTTGTGAGATTCTGGCAGGGCTTCTACCATGGCTGCCTTCCTGAGAGGGTCCTGTCCGTCTTGCCAGTCGTCCCATGCTTGAGACCTGCTCCTCCACTTGCTGAGATCTCCACTGGCTCTGTGTGCTCATAGTGTTGACACTCAGTCTTCACTGCTAGAAACACTCAGCTCACAATTGATACCTCAAGATGAATGTAACTTTGTATCTTGTATTAACATTGGGGGTAATATTAGATCATTGCTATTATTCTATTAAATCTGTTTTCATTTCAACCCATGGGTCTCCTTTCCTTTTCCCAATTCCCCTTCCCAGGTGGGATCAGGTGATAGAGCAACAGTCTAGCCCACGACACTTCGGAAAAGGACTGAGAACACTACAGTAAGAAATGCTGGTTGACACCTGAGGCCCAAAATAACTTTCAGAACACCCATCAGAAAGAAGATTGAAAAAGTGAGGAACTAGAAATACAAGAGTCAAATTAAAGAAAGAAGGAGAAAACTATGGTTATAAATACAGGAATACTGGTATACAATGAGGGTTACAAAAAGTGTATTAAATCTGAAGAAGGTATATTTTCTACTTTGCAGATTAAACATCTATATTAGGATCTCTAGAAGATACCATGTAGTATGTATAAGCTATTTTTTTAAAAAAATATTGGGGTTAGATACTGGGTGAAAGTTAATGGATTCTGAATAAATCTTTGGTTTAGTACCAAAAAAAAAAAAAAAGGAATAAGATTTCCAGCTTTTAGCAGTTCTCTCAGTATCTTTAGAGCATTTTAAAAAAATTATATTCCAAATACCTTTGATGATTAGAGACATAGGACAAAAAAATCTCAACATGAGAAATATTGAAGAATCTTTGACAGAATGTCATCTTTATTTATTGGAGGTTGTGCTAGAGAACAAACTCTGAGAGAAAATAGGAAGACTGATTTTAGAAATGGTTTATATGCACACACACTGAGTACAGGAACAGATGAAAACAATGAGAGAAAATTGCCAAAAGAGCACAGAAATGTATTGCTTAATGGTAAAATAACTGGCCAAAATGAAACCTTATTTCTAACCAGGAAAGCTGCGAAGCCTCCAGCATTCTGTAACATTTCAGCTCTGGATTTGTCAGTTACAGAAGGATTAGATGACATCTGTCATAAAAGCTGAATTTCTAATTAGGTATAATGCAAAAATCAGTTGCAAGAGTGTCATCTTCTACTCTTTAAGTACTGTATCATGAGTGCAGTTGACAGGAGTGTTTTGAATATAGGAATAACCAGACCTTTGTGAGCACCTCTTTTGAGCAGCAGTAGAGGATGGGGTTACAAAAACATTTTAAACCTTGTTTAAAGCCTTGTAAAAGTTTTTAATTACAACTCTGATAACTTAAACTGAAACAGCGATATTGAAAGTGCAATATTACTTAGAAAGCATATAAATCTGTTCGACCCATTGCTCTCAGGATGCTCTAAGTTGATAGAAAGTAAGGACTGTGAGAATACCAGAATATTAAATTGTATATTTTTTAAAAAAAGGTTTGTCTTGTGCTCAGAGCTCAACTCTAAGACAATAACAGGTCGTCAGCATTGCAATGGATAAATTAGTAACAGCAAATAACAACATATCATAACTGATATTACTACTACAATTTAAAATTAGCTCCCTTTCTGCAAAGAACATGAAAGGATCTGGAAAAAATATTTGTTTTCCAAATGTACAATTTGATATTAAAATATATATAAACCTAAGAATAAAAAATTAATATAATAATAATGATGTATGCTAGTGCTTGCCCGCTGCTGAGATCTGTATTAAAACTTACTTTTAATCAATGTCTAAGATTTTTCAGAATAGCAAAGAATTGTCCTCTGATAATTTTGAACCTCAAAAGTATAAACCACATACAGAATCACACAGAATCAGTAAAGCTGGAAGGGACCACAGTGAGTCACCTGGTCCAACCTCCCTGCCCAAGCAGGTTCATCCTAGAGCACATGACATAGGATTGCATCCAGACGGTTCTTGAATATCTTCAGTGAGGGAGACTCCACAACCACTCTGGGCAATCTGTTCCAGTGTGCGGGAACTCACACAGTAAAGAAGTTCTTCCTCATCTTCTGGTGGAATTTCCTGTGTGTCAGTTTCTGCTCATTGCCTCCCATTCTATTGGTTAGCACTACTTAGAAGAGCCTGGCTCCACCCCTCTGACATCCACCCTTTAGGTATTTATACACATTAATCAGATCCCCTCTCAGCTGCCTCTTCTTGAGGCTGGACAGGCCTAGCTCCTGGCCTTTCCAGGCCTCAAACTATCTTCATAAGAGACATTTTCCAGACCCTTGACCAGCTTAGTGGATCTCCATTGGACCTGTTCCAGAAGCTCCACATCTCTCTTATACTATGGAGCCCAGACTGCATACAGTACCCCAAATGTGCCCTCGCCAGGGCTGAGTAGAGGGGCAGGATCATGATAAATGGGAAGCTTGTATTTCCTCCTGGAAATCCACAGAGGTAATACCATTTTGCAGTTCTGTAGCACAATGAACAACAGTGAGTGATCAGTCAGGTACAAAGTGCAACATTATAGCTTTGGTGGATTTTTTGGTTTTTTTTTCTTTTCAGAATAAGGGAAGAAGAAATATTTGAGACATATTTTAAGCTAAATATTAATTAATTTCATAGGATGTTCAGGATACAAGTTTTTTCTTCCTTTCTTCCTTAAAGCACAAAGACTTTGGTTTGCTAGAAGGCGAAGATACCATAAAAATTATACATCCCCACCAAAAAAACCCAAACAAACCAAAACCAAAAACAAAAAAAAAGAAAATTTGACAAAAATTTAAAACATAAACGTGAAGTTTTAGATTCTTAACAAGCAACAATATGGAGTATGATTTAAGAATAGCACAGTTTTACAGAAGTTTAACGGACTTCTCTTTAATTACTATGAATAGAATGCAGTTCCTGTGGGGGGGAAACAATAATTATTGATTGATATGAATTTACAAGCAGCATCAGGGCCTTGGGGGCACTAGCATTGTCCCTCCCCAGGGCCTCTCCCCAACCTTTCCATGGCCAGGACCTCATGTCAGCCTCCCAGGAATCCTCCTGGGCAGGGGCCCTTGCTCTGGTCAGCAAGATAAGAGAAAACTTGGGTAGTTCTTTGCCTCTGTCAGAGGCCTGTGTTGTCCGATGGTGACCTTTTCCTCATTACCTGCAAAATGCGTATTAAAGTTGACACCCCCATCTATGTTAGTGAAGATTTTGGCAAATATGCTATACATGTATGACCATAGCACTTGTCACTCCACTCAAATCATACTACACATCGCCTGAGGGTGGAAACCTTGTAGCTTTGGGGATAAAAAGCCGAGAAAAAGATCATTGAGTATGAAGGGAGAAGAAGAACCAAAAGACGGATGGACCAGTGAATGCCCTGTGTTCTCTACCTCCACCCCAGGCAGGGACCCCTTCTGGTTAAGCACCACACCTTTCACTATCTGAGTGGAAGTATCCCCGGGTTGTATTATTACTATTTGTTGCTAGCAATATTAACTTCACTTAGTAGGGCTTGTGCAGTCAGTGCATTTATCAATGGACATTCCAAACTTGTTATATCTGTTGCCTTAATAAACTCTGTTTTTATGACGTTGTGCATGTGTTTCAGTGCAAGTCCTAGGTGGGACTCTGAGACAGGCAAAGTTGTCTCAGAATCTGTTTCAGTGCAAGTCTTTTGTGAGACTCTGAAACAGGCAAACATTGACTCTGATGGGTGGTTGTACACACACACACATAATTCTTTAGATATAAATCATTGACCAAGTCTGGGACTAGGACTGGATCCAGCCGCACCTAGACTCCTCTCTGAGAAGGAGTTTAGAAAGCAAGGAAGCCCAAGTCTGAACCTCGTAACTCAATGAGAGGGCTTTTCCCCCAGCCACCTTGCAGAGGCCTTTCCCCTTTCCCCCTCTTCTCTTCCTCCCCCCTTTTCCCCCTTACATGCAACAGTTAATTGGCATCATGGACAGGATTGCCATGGATAAACTTCTGCAAAAATATAAGTGTGCACCATCCCAAGCGGGAATAGAATGGGCCCAACAACATTGGAAAGATGAGAACAAAGTGGTAGAGCGAGTAGAACAATGTAGAGCTGAGCAAAAGTTAAAATTTGGTAAAAGCAAAAGAATTGTCTGTGCCATACTGGGGGCTTGTTTATCTTGTGCCCCGAAAAAGTTGCAGATGTAGAATACACTGCTTTAAAATCAGAAAATGAAGTACTTAAGACTTCCTTAACTTTTTAAAAAGAAAGTTGAGAGAAACTGGAAACACGAATAGATTCCCTCATGATTGAAAACCAAAATCTAAAAACAGACAATAGGCAACTTAAAATGCTATTGGCCTCGGCTAAAAGGAGAGAAAAGCAATTACAGGAGAAATTAAATCTCTTATTAAACCAAATGCTGTCTTTAATTTTGGCTAAACGAATTCACAGACTAGTACACTGTTCAGATGCTGATACCTGGGATGGACACCTCTGGTATGATAATGCAAGGATGAATCAGTAGAAAATTCTGATTATGATTGTTCCCCAGATCCCGTACCTATAAGGCCACTAATAAAAACTGAAATTGCAGATGAGGGAGATGAGGACATCCGTACTACTATATGAACTGTTCCATGGTCTCCTGCTGAATTGGCAAAATTACAAGAAAAATATTCCAGACATCCAGAGGAATCTGAGACAGAATACATGTGGCGAGTCTCCCTTATGGGGGGGGGGGTCCGAACCCTCTTAAGCGAGGAAGAAGCAAGAGGCTATTGGGGTCCTGGAGTGTTTCTAACCACCACTCCAGGCAGTCATAATTATTCCCTAACTGCACAGGTTGCTTATTGGGCTGTCAGCACAGACCCGCAAGACCGAGGTGACCTTCTTGTTATCAAGACTGCAGGGTTCTCAGATCTTGCCATGTCTGTGCAGAAGACAGCTTGCATTCAAGCAATTTACGAGAGAAATTTAGATTAAAAATCCCCAGTGTTAGCCCCTGTTGATTCGGCAAGACTAACCCCCCTTATCAGTGGCCTCCCAGATAGTTTAAAAACCTATGTAGCCAATGCTCAAGATCGCATACAAACCACCAGTGGTATGAATGCTGCTGCAGCTGCTGCACAGCCCCCATGGGAGCAGGTCCATGTAACCACCTGGGGCGAGTTTGAGCAAGATCTTGTGCATTATGGGTGCCGCTGGATTGGATCAACCATATGGAAGCCGCCAGAACCCTTCTGGCGTGTTCGCCAGGTCCACACCGCTAAGCCTAAGCCAGAATTTAATTCAAAGTTTCATAAAGACCATGACAATCTGTGGTGTAAAACGTTAGAGCTGGGAGTGCCACGGCAATTGCTACATGGTGCAGGCACCACCGATGTTCGGGCTTTAGTACAGTTGCTAAGCCAAAGAATCGCTTTAGCAGCAAGAAATCTGCCAGCAGAAAATAAACTGCTTCCTGTCAAACATGAGCCCTCAGCCCCCCCACAGGATTTAATTGACCTAACAACTACGCCTTCAAAAAACTTGCATCCTCAGGTAAGACAGTGAGTCAGCCTGCCCAGAGAGTGTCAGCTTTGCCATGGCTCACAGATAAACACAAAGAACCCATCATTAGCATCCCAGTAGGACCAAACAGGGTTTGTGTAAACTTCCTTACTGACACCAGGGTGCAAATGTCTGTAATCACAAGAAAACGAAAAAGCTTTTAAATATAAAGCCGAGTCACAGAAAAGTGAGTTATACAGGAATTGATGGGGTCATCAAAGAATGTCCCACAACAAAAATCACTTCATGGCTGCCAGGTGAGCAGAGGTTAACCCGTGTCATAGTATTGGTGGGTGCCGCTAATACCAATATCTTAGGGTTTGATTTGCTGTGTTGCAGGACATGGGGACTTCCTGATGGTTACAGTCTGGAGTTTTGCTGTAAAAGGTGACAAGTCACTGGTAAACTTAAGGCCAGAGTGGGCTGATAAGAGTGCGATTAAAATTATCAATTTGCTAGAAGTATCTATGTCTCTACCCCCATCCAAACTTACAAATGTAAAGCAGTACCCTATGCCATCTGCTGTGAATTCAGTCATTGACGGGATGGTAGCAGACTTAGAGGAGAGAGGCATTATCAGTCGTTCACACTCTCCCTATAATTCTCCTGTCTAGCCAGTTAAAAAGCCAAACAGACAGTGGTGGCTAACAGTTGATTACAGGCTACTGAATGCCAACACTGCACCTTTAACTGCTGCAGTGCCGAATATCTCAGAACTGCTAACTCAAATTCAGGCAGCATCCCACTCATGGATGTCAACCCTAGATGTAAAAGACATGTTTTTTATGATTCCACTCTAAGAATGTGACAAAGCTCAACTTGCTTTTACCTGGAAAGGGGTACAATACATATTTTATAGGTTGCCCCAAGGATACAACCAGTCCCCCACTATTACTCACAATGCTCTAGCAAAGGTTTTAGCCAAAATGCCCATCTTACCGGGTGTTACAGTATATCAATATATTGATGATATACTAATAGGAGGGGAAAACCCAGAAGAGGTCACGTGTACCATGGAAAATATACAAGAAGAGTTAATAAAACTAGGACTAGATATTCCTCAATCTAAGAGTCAAGGACCAGCACAAGAGGTTAAATTCCTGGGAGTCTGGTGGGTTAAAGGAGCTGCCTCTATTGCACCACATATGATAAAACAAATAGAGCAGGAACAGAATCCCTCCAGCGTAAAGGAGTTTAGAAAGCAAAGGGGTCCAAGTCTGAATCTCATGACTCAACAGGAGGGCTTTTCCCCCAGACACCTTGCAGAGGTCTTTCCCCTTTCCCCCTCTTCTCTTCCCCCCGTCTCCTCCCCCCCAACCCCTTACGAGACAGCCACCTTGTCCACAGACACACCACTTCATACCCCAGGGCTATCAACCCCTGCCCCAACGATGCATCAGCATGGCTGGTCTCCAGTTCCCTACAGCCTTGCCTTGCCTGGCCATGGACCTCGTCAGACCAGGCCCATGTCCCATCCCTTCTTGGCCTCAACCTATCCCCATCCTTGTGGAGGTGCCCAAAGCTCAGGATTGGGGCTGCCTCGGTGCCCGCTGGCTGCCCTGCTCCTGGCTGGTGTGTGGATTTGGTCCTGGTTACCAGGCCCTGCCCTGACAAACCTCAGGGAAAGTCTGACCTGCTACCAGAATCCCAGACCCCTGGGAGGTTACAAAATGGCACTGATCAGGCTTAATTCAGAGGAACTGGATAACCTGTAAAGATATGAAAAATATATTTCAGTGTAGAAATAAATAAATAAATAAATCAAGGAGATAAAATAAAATTATATTACTTTGTTAAAAATTAAAGCAATCACACCAGGTGAAAAATTACGTGAATGATAACTGTCCAATGGCTGGTGAAAAATGAAAAGTCAAAATACTAGGACAGTAAGTTGTGAACATACATGGCATGTTAGACATTGTTTTGTATTATAGTCTAGTAAAGAAAACAAATTCTAGGTGATTATGCCATTTCAGCTGAAATTTAATTACTTTTTATCTCAAAACCTTTCTTTTTTCACACAGTCATGGGGAACCATGATTGGTCACAATCTTTTTTTTTATCTTTTTTCTTTTTCCTCTTAGTTACCAGAAAATTGTTGACCAGCTTAAAGTTACTGTGGGGAAAGGAGGTTAACAAAGACTCTCTCTCTCTCTCTCTCTCTTTCTCTTCCTTCCTTCCTTCATTCCTTCCTTCCTTCCTTCCTTCCTTGAAGCTATTTGAAATATATACAGATCCTTTAGTAATGCAAAATGTGAATTTGGGACACTATGAACCATATAACATCAGAAAATTAAGTTCTGTGGCAGAGCATTGATTAGGACAAAAAGTTAAATGGATAAAGGTGGTGTCAAAGAAAGACTTGAGAAGTAGAACATTAATTCCTTACTAGATATACAGTCTTCAGCACTGTGGTTCCTTTAAAAAACAGGTGAAACAGGTACTCGGTTCAGTGCATGGTATTATAAACTCTGTTGTATTACCCAGTATTTCAACATGGAAGTACTTCAGACTAAAGCAGAATACTCAGTTTATTTCTGAAACATCTCCTCTGTTTTTGGGAAATTAAAGAACTAGAGAATAATGACAGCAGGCGTAAAGGATTGTGAAGGTAAAGGAAGTGCTTAAAACTCTGTTTCAATAATTACAGACATTGTTTTTTTCTGGAAAAAAAAAAATAAAAGTGAAACAAATCTCAGAGGTATTTAATCAGGAAAGCTATTAAATATTCTTGTATTGCTCCTAAACTGCAAATGTCTATCCTTTCAGCTCTTAACCTAAGCCTTTCTTTAATACTACCAGCAAAAATTATGGAAGGTCCCATTGTATCCTCAAAACCAAACTCTAATACAACACTTAAACACCTGCCAGTACAGCAGATCTCTACCGATGCCTGAAAAACAGCAATAGGTCAAACTTACAGGATATTGGAAGTGTATAGAAACATATGGAGGAAAAGAAATGTGATACAAAGGTCCTAGATTTCCTGAAAGATTTAATTTTGAAACAAATTTTAATGTGACAGAAAATGTCGTTTCAGTAATGGCATAGACCTGCTCACAAAAAGTTCAAGGGAGGATGATAAGAATACTAAAAGATGCATAAAATATGACCTGTGTGCACAACTTGAAATTATTGGTGTTACAATCTATAGAGCTGAAAAAAAAGGCACAAGAATATATTGTGGTTTAACTCCATCAGGGAGCTCAGACCCGCACAACCTCGTGCTTATTCTCCCCAGTGGGGTGGTGGAGAGAATCAGAAGGGTAAAAGTGAGAACTCTATCCCATCCAAAATGAGTACATGATGGTAAAAATTCGATGCAAAAAGGAATGGAATAAATTTTGCTCTGTGGGTACCAGTTTCCATAGAGATTTAGGGACAAGTGTAAAAACTCAACAAATGACTTCACTCAGAGACTGTAGAAAACATGTTTTATCAACTGAAGCACTTCTTGATTTCAATTCATATTTATTTCATCTTTCGTAAAATGTTTTCACATAAATGAAGATGCATTATATGTATGCTTATAAAAGTATGTACACAATACTTCAAATTCATCTGACTAATGGTGACCCATCTGGAGTTTATAGCCCAATGGAGAGAACTCTAGAAGTGCTCATTCTCTTAGTTGGACTACCTTTCTAAATAATATTCTGTAGTTATAAATATGAGTCTAATATGTTTAGAATTAAGTATATGTTGATTTTCTGTTTGTTTGCAGTATAATATTTGTGCATTTCTATGTGCAAGTGTGAAAATGTACAGCAAGTTTTCTGTTATATCAGACGTATATAAAATGAAGACCTAAATATACTGATTAATATTTTTAACATATGCACACAAATATACACACACAAGTGAAAGCTGATTTACATAAATACATACATATATATTGTATTGAGTGTAAATCTGTTAATATTGGAGTATATACTACTAGAATATGCGATTTTGCAAAGTATGTTTTTTCTTACTCATTTCAAAAATCTTGTGGGGGGAAAAATAATAAACCACTTCAAATAAATAGCTCCAACAACTCTCATATGTTTGAACCTAACATAGTTTTACTGAGTGCAATAATTAACCAAATACAATACAGCAAAAGGATAACAAAAGACAATATGATGATGTTTAAGTGAAAGAAAAGAGAAAAATAAATATGCAATTATATAATATTGGGACATAGAACTGGAACATTAATATCTGGGAATTTGTAAGAAAACTCAATGGAAATATCATACTGAGTTAGGATCTTTTAAAGTTATTAACAGTCACTGAAATATTATACACTCTTCAAAAGAAGTTTGGAAGTCTGTCTTGCTGAACAATTAATCACTTTTGCTTAATTGCTATCTCTCAAATACAACACCGGCTTCAGGACTTGTTTCATTTAAGTATTCTTAGAATAAGTATCCATGTCTGAGTTGTTGTCTAGTTTGTCATTATAGTTAATAAGCACTTAGATTTTGATTCAGTTTCCTATACATGATTTTCTGTTGCCATTGTTTATTTTATTCCTCCTTGTCTCCAGCTACTGACCTAGTAGGATCTCCTATAAATCCTGTCACAAGCTTATGCAGATTTATCAAATGGCAAATGTTGTTCTGACCTGCTCTAAGATCTTTGTCTTGTCTCTCAAGTATAGTAAAAGCACATAGATATTCTGTAGATCATATTTGTCATTCTGCATTGTATTTGCAAAACTTGTGTACATAGATTTGTCAGTAGCAGATAAAGTGTGAGTATCTGAATCAACTCTATTCAATACAGTAAGTAGAAACCAAAGAGCTATTAATCTCATTCTGAAGGGGACATACATTTAGTTACATGAATCGTAGAACCAGCATTACTGACTATATATTTGCAGTTGATTGTTATTGTTCCATTCAGTTACCCACACAAGTGTCATTTGAGATGTTTTAGCATACCAAAGTGACCCAAACAGGGTTGGTAGATAAATCACAGTACCTGTGATGCACGTGTCACTGCTGGAACCCAAGCAGGATATCCCAGGACATCTCAAATACCACTAGACAAATTAATCTTGGTTGGGCAACTGAATTAAGTCTTACATATCCATTAACTGCTACTGCCTCTTAATTCAGATAGCAGAATTTAGACATCTGAATTTAGGCAAGATGAATTTGGTAAATACCAAATGTTCAGGAACCTTCTCAAAAATTTTAGAACTGCTACATGAAAATACCAAATGTTTGCAGTACACAAATACTTCAATTCTGCATGGGGACCAAAGTTAAGACAAATCCTTACTCCATTTTTGTACACTATTAACACCTACTTTTTGGAAAATTTTTAACATAATCTGACAAAATCTCAGCTAGGAACCTGATGGTATAAAACTAACAAAGAAAAGGAGAAATCTGAACTTGACATATGAGGGTAAGTACATCTCAAGAACTGCTAAATGAAGATTTGGAATAACACTGTTTTCTTGGATTGGCTCAACTTCTATATACTAAATACTGGGACAGACCAGATGTAGTTGGTAAGTGAGAGCTGAAGAAATCAGAGAGGCTCAGATCTTTTCTTTCTTTCCCCCAGAAGTATGATAATTAAAAGGACAAGGTATGAAAAAACAAGTATCTTTCCTCTCTCTACTTCCTCTGTCTCTTAAAAATTTAATTAAATATGTGATGTTAATATTGTAAAAATGGCTTCACGAGAGGAACACAAAAATAATGTCGTATATTTAGTTATACTGCACCAAACATATATGAATCATAATATGTGTTGGTGAACATGACATTTTATTATATTTATTATATTTTATTATATTTCATTATTTATTTGGATGGACTATACTAACCACAATCATAACAGTAGGAGTATAACTTTCAGAGAACTGAAGATAAATCTCAATACATATTTAATTTGCTACAATACTGTTTGTTCACTTTCATGAAAATAATGTTTAGAGTTGGAATAGCTGATAAAATGTCCCCTTTAGGAGAAGATGAAGAATGAAGAGCACTTTATCAATGACCTACAATTAAGCTTAAATAGTTGTTCATTTCTTCATGTCTGACTGTTTAGGTTTCTGTAAATCTCAGTATGGTTCTTCAGAAAGAACTTATAAAACCACATGGAAAATTCAGAAGCTTGCGTTTCTAGGAAAACATTTAATCTTTAGAAAATATCTATGTTTACTTAACTTCTCCAACTATAGAGAAGCGAACCCTTATATCTTTGGGCTATTTCAAGATTTTTGTATTTCACTTCATTTTAGTTCTCTAAAGTAATGTCTGATAATGACTAAAATTGCTGTCTTTTCTCCTTATAAACAAGTTCTAAGAGAGAAGCTTAAGTGAACATTATCAGTATTATGATCAGGGTTTTAGCCACACAAAACAAATTATGCTTCATGGCATACAACAGCAAAACTAGATCTCTCTGCACCCTGCTGAAAAACCAAATGTAAAACTAAAAAAAAAAAGCTAGAGAAACAGGAAGAAAGACATTTTAGACTTTTTAAACTAGAGCCCCCAGAACAGTAAATGTTTCAGAAGTGTTTCTGAAAATAGATGGGTTTATTTGAACGTTCAAAATGGCTTGCCAATTTTAGGGCTAAAAAATACCTTCTTAGTTAAACTGAATTACTATCTTTCTCTGCTTCCCTGTTTTTTTTCTCCTTTATTGTCAAAATTCTAATAAAAATATCTTATTGATTTTGGAGCTTTCTTAACTTAGCCAGATTCTCATGATCCTGAGAATACATCCCTTAAAACTGAACTATTCCTACTCAAAAAACACCTTGAAGAAATGTAGATTTCATCTCTGGACAGAGAAGGGTTAAGAATTAAAAGTTATAAATTTTCTAAATCTCATTTTGTGTGCATTTAACGGTACTATATTTGAATGGGACCAGATTTATTTTGGTAACAGTAATGATTAGGTTCCAGTCACATTGCACAGGGAATTACTGTCATCTCTGCTTATGTTGGTCAGAATTTCACAGGTGTTCTGATTCATAGTTTGCAGTCCTTCTTGAAGTGCTCTCTAAAATTTAAATTATTTGGTCCTTATTTTTTCCCCTTTTTTTTTCTTTCACATCTAAAAATTAATGACTGTGTACATACAAAGGTGTCTGTTCTATGTGTGCACATAAGTCCCACTGACATCAAGACAAATTAAGCATAAATGCTGAAAAAATAATGTATCTCTTAGAATTCTGAAGATACACATTGCTACCTCCAAGTCTTCTTTTCTCTTCAGTTTCCTTTGATAACTCACTATCAATTGCACTATACAAAGGAATCAAATCTTTGTAGAATTTTTCAGTAGATATTCCTCAAAACATAACAGTGTTACAACAAAATACATACCAATTATATTTTACATAATATATTATATTGTTTCTGGAATCTGATGAAACCCAGTACACTTTTTATATACTTCATGAAACTTTGATGGGAGGGTTTTTTTTGTCAGTTTGCACATTTTATTGTCTCAGTAAGTGTTTTGCTAGTGGTAATTGTGCTGAATGTCTGTACATAACCTTAGGCCTTCTTTATTTATATTGCAGTACCCAAAAGAAATTGGTAATAAACTGATTAGTACATGTTCTCAAAGTATAAATCTGAATCTCACATTTTGCTCTTCTGCAAAAGATGGGCTTTATTGATCAAGATACAAAATAAATGTGTTGGTCATTTGATGGAGGGAGAATAAGACAAAAATTGTTATATTAGTCTTATCTCTCTTTTTAACTCTAAGAGAAGTTGGTATGTCTTCTCTATGCTATCCTCCTTATGCTGTCCATACATGTCAGAAAATTCAAGGTGGATCTGCTTTTTGAAGTTTGCACATAAGAAGACATTTCTTTTCCAGAATGTACACAACCAATAAATATAAGGAAAAATGTTGGGCATAGAAAGAGTTACAGTATCCAATAATCTTACTCACTAATGAGCTCTTATATGTGCTCATTAAGAGAACTGAACCCCTTTATTTCTGTCATGTGAGCTATTTTCCTCTGTGCTTCTCTGTGTGAGTAAAAAGCATCTGTTGCTGGTCTACTTATCTACTGCATATGTAGATAAACATAATGTCAGGCAGACGAAAGATTGGTTTGTTTGGGGTTTTTTTATTTTATTTTCCCAATGTAATAGAATAAGTTTATGCAGAATTCACAGTGAACAGTGTTAATTGAAAATGAAAATAATTTATTTCCCAGGTTTTCAAGGAACTGAGAATGGAATTCCACAACAAGCAATACACTGCCTTATAGATCAATTTTAGTTTTGTTCCCAGAATAATCCAGTCTGTGTAATTTAAACCTTTGATTTTTGTTGTTTATCAAAATGTGACTGAGGGTTAAATGCAGCAATTTTTCAGGAGGCTGAGTAAGACACTCCATTTCTGTTTCGTTTCATCTGCATGAGAAATCATTGAGACAGAAGTGTCTGATTTTTTTCTCCTTGCTTCATTTTTTTATGTGGTTCTAAGATGGTCCACAGATTCATGATGTTGTTGAAAGGAACTCTTTCTGGGTATTCAACAGTTAATTATTGGAAGGTGCAAGTAGAGGCTCCGTCTTTCTGAAGCCAAATAGTTTTTACAACATAAAGTTAAACTCTTACAGAAAGTTTATCATTCCTATGGTATTCTGGTCATTTTCATGCACACAGCACATTTGTCAAGCTTCCTTAGAGGACTTAAGTGGATTTCAAATGCCTGCTACCTATTCTATGTTTACAGACTACTTGGCAGACAAGGGGTACTCTTTCCCTTGAGCAGATATTTTTGAGAATACATAGGTAGCTAAATTTAAGAGCCAGAAACTTTTAGAATAAACATAAGTCTAAATTAGTTTAAACACTTCTAGAGAGACAGTTTGGATCTATTCCCTCATGATATGCAGACATAAAAGTGGTATTTTATGTGCCTGAAACTATTGAAAGAGACAAACACCATCTAGTCAAAGAACAGGTGATATCCATTACTTATACCAGAAGTGTCTTTTCAATATTTGCATCCTAATGAGAATGACAAATATCTCAGCTATTTCAGGATGCACACTGCTGTATATCTGTATTTGGCAAAAGTTGAAACAATGTTAACAAATCTTTGAAATGAAATAAAAAATATTTTCTTTATCTTAATATGCATACTATTTATTTTAGTGATGGTAGATCCATAAGATTTAGCAGTAAATACAGATTAAGTTTTCTGCTTTTGGTTTTTCCTAAAATAAGATGAAAGGCAAGGTCAGAGAAAAAAGCAGCATGATAACCATTTGGTAGATGTTTAGAAAATTGCCTTCCCACACTAGTTGCTCCATATTGACATGACAGAAGTTTTTTCATTATAGTCCCGGTGTTCTAGATGAACAAAGGGGAGATGCAAATACCCTATGCTGGCTACCATGAGTTTATCTTTGTCAATGAATATAGCTACAGAATACAAAATACAAATGAGAAGCTCTGAATCATATAAAGAAATTGTAGTAAAATAGTTTATCTTGAATTTCTTGCAGTGGACAAATACGTCAATATGATGAAAAGTATCATTTACAGACTTTCCTTTTCTTTCATATATCCTCATAAGAAGTAAAAAACCTAACCCAAAACCACAAAAAAACCCCAAACTTTCAAGCCTTTCTATTTCTGCATCTCACTAAACTAAACTAAACTAAACTAAACACAATGCTGTCCTCATTAATTTCCATGTTTAATGAAGTAAGAAACAAATCCTGCTGATGAGGTCATATAATAATGAAGTGTAATCCCAGTATATGCATAATTTCTGCTCCAACTCACACAAAACAAATTGGACAATGTAGGCAGTACATGGTACAATGCAAGTCTTTCTAGAAATTGTGTAGGTTGCATTTTTTCTACAATTCCTATCACAATTGTTTTTTATGTCTCTTTTTGTGTGCTTTGTTGATGGTAGCAACTCATGAAAAATTCAGCTAGAAACTAAACTAAAAAATAAAATTAAAAAAATTAATGTCTTCAGTAAGAAGTTAGAATTTCATATTGAGAGGTGACTCATATTGCTTTGAATGGTGTTAGGAACCAAGGTTATTTATTTATGCTGTGATAAAGGAGAAGATATAGATCCTGCTTTAGAGTGGGAGATTACTTATTATTTGAAATATATTTATTATTCGAAATATATTTATTATTCATATTGTTATCTCACAACAAAGTTTTTTCTTAGTAATGGAAAGTTATAAACCTACTATACAGTTTCTGAAAGTTTACTTCAGAGATTACCAGCTAAAAATCTAATCTAAGAACAACCTAGGACACTCTGAAATAATCAGTTTACAGTGGATTTGTGCAAATTTTTTTTTTAATTTTAAAGAAATTTAAAGCTCTAGATGATACTGTATGTTAGTGGCTTCATCCTTCAGTTATGGAGACTTCACTTCATGCTAGACATAAGTAACTGTAAGTACAACAGGTGTCTTTCTCTGTGTTAACAGCAACCTGTGTGTTGTTCTTCTCTCCTCAGCCCCTTATTTAAGTTTAGGTGGCATTTGTGTACAAATGCTGATTTTGAGAATATAACCTTTTTATCAACAAAGATTAAAAAGTAGTCATTTCAAAAACCCCTTTATTAGCCTCAATTCTTACATTAATTCCCATACAAATATCACAGAATTGTGGAAATACAGATCACTATTCTCCAAAGTCCAGTCCTTATAACCACTCTTTATCAGAGTCTTGTCAAGTGGAAATATTATCTCAAAAGCATAGAGCAGACTTCTGCATGACCTATTAGTAACCAAACACAGGCTCTGCAACCTTTATAGTATCTCTGATTAAAACCTAGAACAGCAATTTAGACTTCTACCAACAAAGAAAATTAGGTGTGTCAATGTTCAGCTCTGCTTTCAGAATTGCACTTGCATTCTTCATTAGTGTGACCAATATAATAAATTCACTGCCTTCAGAGCAGTGCCCTAAAAAATGATATATAGCTCAAAGTCCCATTCAACCTGGCCTTGAACATTTCCAGGGAGGGGACATCCACAACTCCTTTGGGCAACATGTTCCAATATCTCACCACCCTCACAGAGTGGTCCATCCTGAGTGGACATAATTGAATGGTCCATCTGTCAAGTTCATGCCACTCCAGTTTAAAGACAAGGATGTTGTGTGGGACAGTATCAAATGCTTTGCACAGATCTGGGTAGATGACATTGGTCACTCTATACTTATCTATCAATGCTCTAAGTCTGTAAGAGAAGGTCATCAAATTCGTCAGGCACGATTTACCCCTAGTAAAGCCTGTCACCAATCACATCCTTATTTTCCATGTGTCTTAGTATAGTTCCCAGGAGGATATGCTCCATGATCTTGCCAGGCACAGGGATGAGACTGACTTCCCTGTAGTTCCCCGGCTCTTCTTTCTTTCCTTTTGTAAAATTGGGGAATATGTTTCCCCTCTTCCAGTCAGTGGGAACTTTACCTAACTGCCACAGCTTCTGAAATATGATGGGTAGTGGCTTAGCAACTTCATCCACCAGTTCTGTCAGGACCCATGGATGTGTCTCATCAGGTCCCATGGACTTGTGTACCATCAGGTTCTTTAGATGATCTTGAACCCGATCCACCCAATCTGTGGGTGGCTCTTCATTCTCTCAATCCCTACCTTTACTTTCTGTGACTTGGACAGTGTGGTTTGAAGACTTGTCAGAGAAGACTGAGGGAAAAATGTAATTGAGTACCTCAGCCTTTTACCATATTCGTGAATAGTAGTCTAGACTTCATTAGCTGTATTGACAAGATCTACACTCTCTAGAGTGGGGAGTAATTATGTTGTATGTAGACACTGGTGAGTAGACAACTAAACTTAAACATCTACAACATGGAGCTGTACACCATCCTTGGCATCTGAAGTACATGGGATAAAAGACCCAGAGAAGGGTTCAGCATCATTTTTGATTCTGTAGGGAACTTTAAAGGCTATACCCACATGGATCTAGCAGATACAGTTCATGGCCTGTGAGAAAAATACAGCCTTCTGGGAGAGAAATCTAGAGGGGTACACTAAAGTACTTCAAATTACACTAGATATCTGTTTTCAAGCAGTTGATTTCCTCACAAATTGTCCTCTGGACATGCATTTCTCTCTCACAGCAATAGTGAAAGACTAGGTGGAATGCCTTCTAAAATTACATCATTTGAAGAGTCCTTATTCTTTTCTCACAGGTGCATCACTCTAAGGCATGAAAGAAACATAGATATTTATGGCAAGGTAGAGATCCTAGGCTTTCTCACAATTTCGAATGTTATGTTACTTTCATTTTGTTGCTTGTATTGTATCATTAAAGCTTATATGAAACAAATATGAATTGACTAGATGTCCGCAACCCTTTGAAGTAAGTAAACACTATACAGTTCAACATATTGATCCAATTGCAATTAACAGTACCTTGAAATCTCAATCAAAAATAAAGATGCTAAAAATTCTCAAATATTGTGGTATTCTTTCAGGTATTCTTTCAAACCTCCTGGGAGTGGATACTTTGAGGATGAACTGAAAAAAAACAAAAACAAAAACAAAAAACAACAACACAAATACTTTTAAAAGGCATATCATAGCTACTTTTAAAGGATAAAATATATTCTGAGGATTACTGTGTCCCCAATCATTTATCTGTTTTTAATGAACAAAACAGCAAATATTGTTGAGAGCATGATAGCATGAAAATGATACACATTTTTAGCTATCTTAAATATTGAAATTGAAATAAAGCAGACTAAGTTGGCTACTTTAGTTACTTTACCTACTAAGATACAAACTTTTGTTTCCTTGAGAAGTTAATTCTGAAAATAATGTATATGTTTGTGTATTATATCTTTATCTTCATTCAGACCAGTTCAGTTACATGACATCATCTGTTGCTCAGCATATTCATAGAATCATAGAATAACTCCAGTTGGAAAAGACCTTCAAGATCATTGAGCCCGACCATCAACCCAGGACTGCCAAGTCCACCACTGAACCATGTCCCTAAGGGCCAGCTTCTACACATTTTTTGAACACCTCCAGGGACGGTGACTCTACCACTTCCCTAGGCAGCCAGTTTCAATGTCTGATCATCCTTTCGGTAAAAAAATTTTTCCTTATATCCAGCCTGAACTTTCCCTGATGCAACTTGAGGACATTCCCTCTTGTCCTATCATTTGTACAGGGGGACAATCTCTCCTCTAGTCCTATTGGCCACACTATTGTTGATACAGTCCATGATGCTGTTTGCCCTCTTGCCTACCTGGGCACACTGCTGACTCATGTTCAGACAGCTGTCTACCAGCACCTCCAAATCCTTTTCTACCAGGGAGCTCTCCAGCCACTCTTCCCCAAGCCTGTACTTTTGCATGGGGTTGTTGTGGCCCAGGTGCAGGACCTGGCATTTTGCCTTGCTGAAGCTCTTACAATTGGCCTCAACCCATTGCTGCAGCCTGTCCAGGTCCTTGTGTAACACCTTTCTACCTTCCAGCAGAACAACACTCTCACCTAACTTGGTGTCATCTGCAAATTTACTGATGATGCATTTGATGCCTTCATCCAGATCATCGATCAAGATATTGAACAGGACCAGCCCCAATACAGACCCCTAGGGGACACCACTTCTGACTGGTCACCACCTGGATGTGACTTAATTTTCTACCACTTTTTGTGTCCAGATCTCCAGCCAGTTTTGGACCCAAAGAAGGGTACTCCCATCCAGGCCTTGAGCAGCGAGTTTCTTCAGGAGAATGCTGTTGGAAATGGTATCAAATATATTACTGAGGTCAAGATAGATGATATCTACCGCCTTCCCCTCATCTATTATGTGGGTCACCTTGTCATAGAAGATCAAGTTGGTCAGACATGACCTATCATTTGTAAACCCATACTGACTGGCCCTGATCCTCCAGTTGTCCCTCACGTGCTGCGTAATCACACTCAAGATGATCTGTTCCATAACCTTCCCTGGCACTGAGGTCAGGCTGACAGGGCTGTAGTTTCCCAGGTTCTTCTTCCTCCCCTTCTTGTAAATGGATGTCACATTTGCCAGTTTCCAATCCTCTGGGATCTACCCACTTAACCAGGACTGCTGAAAAATAATGGAGAGTGGCTTGGCGAGCTCCTCTGTCAGCTCCCTCAGCATTCTCGGGTGGAATTCATCTGGCCCTATAGACTTACATACATCTAAGTGGAGCAGCAGGTCTCTTCCTCAGTTTCTTTCTGAATTGTGGGAATTTCAACCTGCTCCTTATTTCTGTCTTCTATCTCGGGATACTGAGTACCCTGAAGACAGCTGGCCTGGTTGTTAAAGACTGAGGCAAAGAAAGCATTAAGTACCTCAACCTTTTCCTCATCCTTTGTGACCATGTTTCTCTCCCACATCCAATAAACAATGGAGGTTCTCCCTCACTCTCCTTTCGTTGCTAATATATTTGTAAAAGCATTTTTTATTATGTTTTATGGCAGTAGCCAGATTTAGTTCTACCTGTGCCTTAGCCTTTCTAATTTTCTCCCTACATACCCTAACAACTTCTTTGTAGTCCTCATGAGTTGTCAGTCCCTTCATACAAAGGTGGTAAATTCTCTTTTTTACCATGAGATCACACAGGATTTCCCTATTGAGCCAGGTCGGTTGTCTTCCCCGTCAGTTTGTTTTTCAGCACAAGGGGACAGCCTGCACCTGTGCCTTAAAGACTTCCTTTTTGAAAAGTGTCCATCATTCCTTGACCCCTTTGCCCTTCAGTACTGGTTCCCAGGGGACTCTCTGGACCAATGTCCTATACAGGTCAAAGTCAGTCCTCTGGAAGTTTAGGGTAGAAGTTTTGCTGACCCTCATCCTTACCCCTTCAAGAATCAAAAGTCCTATCATCTCATGATTGCTGTGCCCAAGATGGCCTCCAACCCCTAAATCACCCACTAGTCCTTCTCTGTTGGTAAACAGTAGGTCTAGCCAGACATCGCCCCTAGCTGGATCACTTACCAGCTGCATCAGGAAGTTATCTTCCATAGCCTACAAGAACCTCACAGATTGTTTCCTATCGTCTGTGTTGTAATTCCAGCAGACATCTGGTAAGTTGAAGTCCCTCACAAGAACAAGGACTAACAAACACAAGACATCTCCTAGTTGCTGGAAGAATGTTTCATCAGTGTCTTTATGGGTCTGTCGCAGATTCCTACCAAGACACCTGCCTCATTGGCCTTCCGCTTTATCCTTACCCATAAATTTCCCACCTTCTTGTGTCCAACATTGAGTTCTAGGCAGTTAAATCTCTCCCTAACACATAATGCTACCCCACCAACTCTCCTTCCTTGCCTATCCCTTCTAAAGAGCTTGTAGTTTTTGAATATCACAAGTTTTAAGTACCAGTGGAAAAAAAAAATCTTATCAGAATTTCCATTCTAGATGGTATTATAATTTAATCTAAAGATATTTTTAACAAGAAAGTCTGACTACACACCAGTTTATGGAAAGTTTGACCTGAAATTGGAAAATGTCATGTGAGACTTTTTTTTCAAGCTATTGTTTCTGACTAATTTAAGCAGAAAAGAAAATGCTGTTGTTTTGATCTCCTTCTCCAGCATGCACACAACAGGCAAAACCAGCATAAATACTTTAAGTGGCTTCATATGGAAAATATACCAGCATGAAACTTCATAGGCATTACACTACTGTACATACTTACATGCTGATCTTCAATCTTTCTAGCTGAATATTTCCTTTACTGTATCTTGACAACGTAAGTTTATCTATTAAGTTAAGGTAATTTTCAGGCAAGTGAAAGATGTAAAACATTAAAAGGATTAAAAATATTAGTAGACTAGGGAATTTTACTTAGTCTTTGTGTGAAGAAAGTAGAATATAAAATTGGATAGCTGCAGTAGTACTAACAATTTATTATTAAGTATCCAAGTGGCTGCATTTACATTACATAAAAACAAGAGCCATAAGAAAGAAGATTCAAAAGATTAATATGTGTTTTTATTTGTTTGCAATATTTTTTTCCCAAAGAAGACAAGGTACCTTGCAATCATAAAGACAGAGGGTAAAAGCCTGAACCATTAGCTCTTTTTTTTTACATCACTGCATATTAAATACTACAACTCAAACTGGAAAATAACAAATGTTACACTATGCTTGGTCTCAGAACAGTCCTTAATTAAGTCTTTCATAAGTTGCATCTGTAACATTTCTTGCCTCAGACTGCATACATCACTTCTGAGAGAAGAAAGTATCTGGGTAGAGCTCACTTAAATGTTTTACAGAATCACAGAACCCACATATATATATTTAAATATACATATATATGTATATATCTTCTGGGGAAACAGAAGGATGGGGATCAGATATAACTAATGACAGTGGTGGCGCCCCTGATACACAACTGTGCAGAAATTAAGCCTTTGTCAAAAGAAAAAAAAAAAACAAATGTAGTTTTTAAGCCAGTTCCAGACTAAGATGTTGGAATCCACATTTTCCATGTGTCAGGACATCATTAGGAGACAAAGAATGTAAGAAGCATAAAGGTAAAAGAAGACCAAGTCAAGAGCAGGTGTGACTTCGGATTATTAGTTGTGTCTGTCAAGTTCAGCAAAGTTTTTTTCTTACAAAGAAACACATGTTGCTACACTGTTTCTAGTAAAATAAAACTGAGCAGGTCCAAGGTGTATTTAGCTAGTTTTCCTTTAGGTTTCAAAATTAAAAGTAGCTCTGTGTGTATGCACATTTGTGATGATTATGTAAGTGTATATTTAAATATTGGAATCCAAAAAATTAACTATGTTCTGGGGTATATTTATTGATGTGGCTGTACTTCTGTTGTCTAGTAGTGGAAAATGTAAAGGTTTTTTTTACTGCTGTCTGGCCTTGACATCATTAATCCTGATGGGTAAGAATCTCTACCTCTTAAGACATATTTACTGTTCTGCTCTTCCTGTAGTAGTGCTGGATATCTTGTGTATGCTTTTTTATTGCTTTCCCCTTGCTTAATCTGACAGATCCTGAATGATTTGAGCGAGAAAGAGAGAAGGAGAAAAAATGTTTTTCACAGGAACTCACATACACAGATGCCATTTCTGAGGTTTGGGGTTTTTTTGGTCAAGTGCTTCTGTTTTTCTGTTAAACAACAAGTGAATGCCTTTTAATGGTGTGAATAATGCTGTTTGTGTTCACAAACTGCTGTTCCATACATGGCATGGTGTATGTTATTTAAACTTTGATAATCAGTACATTCTCCAAAGGGATACAAGAGGAATAGATTATCTGTGTTTACACAGTCAGAAAAATTCTGAATTACACAGGACCTTTACATATCTTCATTTGATGGGAAATATATATATATCAAATTGATTCAGCTTCTTTAAAAAAATAAAATACTTCTGTTTTAGAAAACATCATGAGACAGATCCATTCTGTTACACAGGAGAAAAAGTTCACAATCCTTCCCAGTGTTAGGATAGCATTGGCATTTCTGGCTTAAAGAGAAATTCCTCTTGCACACCGACTGATTTCTTAAATCTATATACTATATATTGTATACTACAGAGCTATATACTATTCCTTTGCAGTAGCCTAGACTTCCCAGAAGAGTTGGAACCTCATTTAAGCCTAATTTAGAAGGTGTGGTTTAGAGCATTCTCCTCACAAGCAGGATTTGTAATTTGTCAGACTGAAGAATTTTTTGAATGTGTGCATTTCCTTTCCTAAGGAACAGTTTCATCCACTGAAGCATTACATCAAATCAGGAATAATTTCCTACTCCATTAGTATGATCTGAGCAGGCCTAATGTGTCAATTTATTCAGAGGAGAGCTTATTGTGAGAATCATAAAATCTTGACAAAGGAAAACTTTTGTGTCAGAGTGTTTGCCGAGAAATGAAGAGGTGTCCCCAAAATGTTTTCTCATGGAAGCTGAAATACCTACATTGACTGAGATGACTAAGAAGATTCCCATTTGAATTGCTATGATAAAATTAAACACCAAGGAGAAACTTAGACACATTTTTGACATTTTGTGAATAAGCTAAGTGATATTAGGAGTGTGACTGCATCCTCCAGTCTCCCTGGCCCAAGACCCTCTTGCCCAGCCACCGGAGCCCATCCTAGTGCACATGATCACAGGGTCTCTGCCCAGGCTGAGGGACGCGACTTCCCATTTGAGAGGTTCAACCAGTAGGGAGACTGCACATGTACTCCAGAGATGCACAGACACAGTCAGAGGACACTGACACAGCCATGGCTGTGTCTACACAGAAGGCCACAAACAAGGTGCCGCTTTCAACACAACTCACATACAGAACTCAGATTTCATTAGAAGATAGGAATGACATAGGGCTCAGCCAGACAAATGTAGTGACTGGCTGTGATTTACTCATGACCATCTTTTTCTACCACTTTCTGTGTACCCCCACCTTTTTTTCCTCTCTGTTTCCCTTTCCCCTGTACAGCTCTATCACTTTCTGCACCTTTCCTAGTCCATGTATCCACTGGTTTACAACCTTATCAGTTGTGGAGTTCAGGTATGATCTTCCTAGAAGTGGTGCCTCTAGTTTCTGGATAGCCCATCAGTGAGTGTGACTGGCAAGATTCATGTCTCCATGAGTATTTTGTCAGGTCTGTGTCTCTGTATATTTTGTTTCTGCTTTTCCTATTTTCCCTTATTTTCCCAATTGTCAAAAATCCCAAATCAGATAATTTCACTGGAATAAACGTTCCCATACTCCCACATGTCCTCATCAGTTACTGTGACTGACCAGGTTTGGTTCTCATCCCTACCTCCCCTCTCATTTGTCAGTCAGGTTTGTATCCCTGTATGTTCTTGTTTAAGGCTTCCTCTTTTTTTTTTTATTATACCTTGATGCAGTGACATATGTCCTTGGCCAGATACCCTGAAAGGAGCATATGCTTCCCAAAAAAGTTCCGTGAAATATGAGAAGCTAGGACCCAACTTCGATTTAGGAATTTTGCTAGGTAATTTAAAGTTAGACGCAAAACACTAAACCAGATTGTACTTTGCAGTTATAGCTTGAACCTGATTGTATTTCAGTGTTTTAGAACTGACATTGCTTCATTCCTCTGAGGCAATAATACTTCACATTTATACAATGCCTTTCATCCAAAGATCTCAAAGGACTTTACTAGTAACAATAAAACTTGAACTATTCAATGACATCCTCTTTTCATTTTGAATATTGTTTTCTCACCCCTCTATCTCACTCAGGCTATTAAATTTATGTTTGTGATTTTATTTCCTTTACAAGATGAATGGACCTTATCTACCTGACTTAAAGTTTGCTTGTCTTTTCAGTATTAACTTTTCAGTATTAACATGCACACAAATGCACACATGCAATCTAAAATACTATCTCACTCTATAGGATTCTTTCCATCTTAAATCAATAATCTCATCTGGACAATAATAATAAAGAAATGAAAGCCCAATAAATATTATAGGAAATATAAAAAGAGTAAAAAGAGTGTCAGTGTACTTATTCTGTTACGAAAGGCAAAGGTGATCAGACTGCTGACTACAGTCAGGGGTAATAATCCCCATTTCATTGGGTACATTTAAAAAGCTGTGTTTCACATTACTCTAAAGCAATTTTGCACATGTCACAGTACAAATTAGTGGAGTCTAAATTTCAGCTCAAGGCTCCATGTGTCATTTAATTGCATGCACTTGCTAGCTGTAGCCAAAAAGCAGGCTTCCATCAGGGACCCTGAAACTCTTCATTTACATAAGAATGGAAAGTTAATGGTGTTACAGATATTCTGGCTTCCCTAAGGAATTCATTAGGCATACTGAACTTGCTGAGAATATAACTTAACTGTCATTTCTAGGAAATCAGGAACTTCAACTTCAGAAACATCACCAACAGAAGTAGAAGAAATTGTTTAATATTAATCTGATTCAAATCTTTGTGGACTGTTTCTGGAATACATATTACACTCTCATTTCTGGAGTTATTTTCTAAATTTAAGAAGTTACCTATAGTAACTATTTCTTCCCTTGTCAGTGCAGGATCCTGAGCTGGTTTTCTTATTTGACAAGAGGATTTACACTTAGTCTTACCACTTAGGGATTAAAAAATAGAAAGTTATGGTGACATTTAGCCCTCATAAACATCATTGTGAGTAGGCAAGTACTCAGATTATTTTTTAAAATTGTAAAGAATTAATCAAGACATTTATTCTAGTCCTAAATAATTATGTGAGTGTCACAGTTTTAGTCAAAAACCAGATGACAGATGATCTCTGTAATCCCCCCCACTACAGTCCCAGAGGAAGATAAAAGGGGAATAAAGGAAAGAGACTTTGAGGCTGAAAAAAAAATAGAATGTATTTAATGAAATAGGAAAAGGAGAAATAATAATAATAATAATAAAGATCATAGAATCATAGAATCACTCCAGTTAGAAAAGACCTTCCAGATCATCAAGCCCAATGATCAACCCAGGACTGCCAAGCCCAGCACTAAATCATACCCCCAAAGGCCACATCCAAACTTTCTTTGAATACCTCCCAGGACTGTGACTTCACCATTTCCCTGGGCAGCCTGTTCAAATGCCTCACTAGTCTTTCTGTAAAAATTTTTTTCCTAATATCCAGCCTGACCTTCCCCTGATGCACCTTGAGGACATTTCCTCTTGTCCTATCGTTTGTCACTTGGGAGAAAAGACTAGCCACTCCCTCACTCCAACCTCCTTTGAGATAGTTGAAGAGAGCAATAATGTCTCCCCTGGGCCTCCTTCTCTCCAGATTAAACAGCCCCAGCTACCTCAGCTGGTCCTCATAAGACCTGTGTTCCAGGCCTGTACTTTTGCATGGGGTTGTTGTGGCCCAGGTGCAGGACCTGGCATTTTGCCTTGCTGAAGCTCTTACAATTGGCCTCAACCCACTGCTGCAGCCTGTCCAGGTCCTTGTGTAACACCTTTCTACCTTCCAGCAGAAAAACACTCTCACCCAACTTGGTGTCATCTGCAAATTTACTGATGATGCATTTGATGCCTTCATCCAGATCATCAATCAAGATACTGAACAGAACCGGCCCCAGTACAGAACCCTGTGAGAACAGTATGTGACACTGCTGGTGACCGGTCACTAACTGGATGTGACTCCATTTACCACCACTCATTGTATTTGGCCAGCCATCCAGCTCTGGACCTAGCAAAGGGTTCTCCCATCCAGGCCATGAAGATGGTGAATTACATACAAATATAGACAAGTATTTAAATATATTCATATATATAAATGAATATGCAAATATCGAACCTCAGATAGTAATTACATCCTGACCAGAAAAGTCCCAAAGTGGACTCAGCAACAGACAGGGGTGCCTGAGCCTAGTGTCCCAGTGACAGACCGGAAAAAACCTTGGAGTGCTGCTCTGGTCCTACTCGGGAAGACAGGGGAAGGTGACCTGTCTGAGTGTACACTGTTCCTTTCTGGTGAGAAAACAGAATGCAGGAACACCAGCAGCCTGGGAAGAGATGACAAACAAGCAAACCCAATCCTGACAGCACATCAGTCACAGAAGCAAGAAGAGGGACATCTTAGGAGCTATTTTCTACTGAGAACCATGGGAAGAAATACTATGATTGGTCCATTTGGGTCACCTGACCCTTCTTTTCCTCATCATAGGCACAGTTTCTCCCCCTTATGTTGTAATAGCCACATAAACAGGCTGGCAGCAACTGGTGGTGTATAGGGTGGTGTCAGGTTAGTATGGCCATAGAAAATTTTTATCCTAGTAGTCTTTAACAAGGACAATGAGTTTATAAATATATAACATTAAAAATGCCTTCACAGATAATATGCAATATACAGCAACATGTTGTAGCATTTCTTATATCAAAAAACAGTCTGATTATGAGGACACTGTTCTCACAAACTACCCTAAAATGGCTGTCGTCAATTGAAATAGCTAGACGATAATCCAGTATAATAACTTTTTTTCTCACAAAACCTACATTTTTTCTTTGTGAATTTGTATTAGACTGA
Source organism: Aegotheles bennettii (assembly GCA_013398125.1). NCBI lineage: Eukaryota > Metazoa > Chordata > Aves > Caprimulgiformes > Aegothelidae > Aegotheles > Aegotheles bennettii. Next base: position 2,450 of record VZRW01013453.1, on the reverse strand, counting down.
AACAAAATATTTATTTGGGGGGAGGTGTCTGCTTATAAGTTACTGACAATTCAAGAAACTATTTTTAGTTTTTAAGGTTTTGATTTCTTTTCTGGCTAATGGAGAATTTTGAAGACATATTATTGTCTATTCTGACAGAGGTGAAGAAGAAAATTACTAAGTCATCACATCATGCGAATTGTGGGATTGCAAAGATGGAAGTCAAAGCATTGTCTTTATTTCTTAATGTACAGATAACTCTGGAGCTGTTCAGGTTGTTCAGTACTAGAATATTCAAAAAGCATATTGGAGAAACTTGAACTTCAGCTGTAGACTTGATTACATTTAAGCTGAGGATGTCATAAGGAGTTACTGTGTTCTATAATCTTATTTAAAAAAACTCAAAAGACTAAAAATCAGCTTCTCACAAAAATAAGAATATTTTAAGAAACTTAAAATCTTATACTGTAACTTAATTTTCATCATTTTCAACAAGCTTTAAACAAACCTATAATACAACTAACTCAAAAGGTAAATTTAAGATTAGGAGAAAAAAAATCAAAATTACCATCTTTTCCAAGCTTTGCTATAAATTTTGAATACAAAAATACTATTTGTTTAAGCCAATGGGCTTAAGTATATCATTGATCCTTCAACATAGATGGAATTATTTAAATTAAAAGCTCAAATGTTAACTAAATGGCAGTAGCACTTTCAGAGGGTTGTTTCATATTCCTTTGTAAAAACATAAAAGTTATATGTAGCCTCAGATATTTGTACTATGTAATAGACTGAAGTACTTCCTGTGTTTGTATAGTCTGAAGTGGGTTTGGCAGTACAGGTCAGGCCACACTGGATCTATGTTAGCAGCATGTGTGTTCAGTCAATTATAATTCAATGTAATTCTGTCTATCCTCAGAAAAAGCAATATATTCTTAACAAATAAATGACACAATAATATGCCATGAATGAATTGTGAATTGTTGTCTGGTTAAATTCAAAGTAAAAATTACTTTGCAACATTACATTTATCACATCTTGGACCAGTTCATGTAAGTCTCATTGTAGTCATTTATATATACACTATAACAAAAACATATTTACACACATCAAAGAGTCTTTACATATTGTCATTTAGCTTTATTTTGTGTATGCTCACTCACTGATGAAAATTTTTAATCAGCTGGATTTTTTCCTGTGCAATATTATGAAGACAATAGTACCAATTTGTTACCATTATTTCATTCAATAAGATTTGACTATTTTTAACAACAGATGAAACATCAGATTAAAACTGTGTACTTCTTACACTTATTTTTTTGCAGAGAATTTGATTCTTAATTTAGTTTTCATCAGCAGACTTATAGTACTATAACTGTTTATTGCCTTAAGTTTCCAACTTTATTGTAAACAGATATGTCTCATAACCCCCTGCATTTTCACACCACAGTATGCAAATAGAATAGTTCAATATAACAATAACATTTATTGTAATATTACATTTCTGAACCAGAGCCTTTTTGTGATAAATCTTATGATAGCGATAAATCAAGTGTACCATGTATATTTAAATATTTTGAATACACCCACAATTTATATCTGTAAATCTAAATAAGGTTACTTGAATTTAAAAAAAAAAAAACTAACATCCTTAATTTAGGGAGTAAGGGATATGGTATCCAAAGGCTGTCAGGCTTTTTGAGGAGTGGGCAAAGGCAGTTGAACTAATATCAACAAATGGACAAATCTAGTGGGTTGGTAATGGTATGCAAAGTGCTGTTATCAAATGGCAGAGGAATATAAATGCCTCAGTCCAAAAAAACATGAGTGTATCAAGGAGGCATCATTAGTTACTAATTTCCAGCTTTCCCCTGTTTCCCTGATTTTCCCCTGTATCTTGGGGTTGCTGCCACAACCATACCTCCACTCTTTACAATTCCTGCACAAAAGTCTTGGAAAGGTGAGGTGGCAAACAGAAGGCAACAGATGCCACAACACCTGAATTGGAGATAAAAAAATCCCTGCAAATGGAGGGGACAACACTGGGATGAACCTGCTGGTTGAAGCTGCAATTGTCTGGGTGCACACACGGAGAACTGTGCTCTTAGAACAAAAGGGAAGAAAATCCCTTGTCTGAGACCTGGGGCTCACGGCTAAAGTTTTGGTTTGTTCTTTTTTTCAGGATGACTTCTACGCTGGGCATTTCTGTCTGGTGAAGAGTTGGTGGTGAGTCTCCATGTCATGGCAGTGGAGTCTTCTTTTGTACTGCTTTCTGTGGGAGAAAGAATAGCAGAAGCACAGGGGTCAAAAGCTTTCTTCCCTTAGATTTCCTTGCACTCCTACATGCTTAAGATTGTAGTAGTAGGTTTCTAAAAGCAGAAAGTTATCTCTCTCCCTCTTTTTTTTTTTTCTTTTTCTTTTTTTCCCTGTCACAAAGCTACATATTCCGGGAATACAGAATCACAGAATCA
>VZRW01013452.1:0-24712 GCA_013398125.1 Aegotheles bennettii | reverse complement strand
CTCGCTGCTCCGCGTGCTCTTACTCTTATGGTAACTATATCATAAATTTTAAGTCAGTTTTTATCAATTTTTAAGTCATTTTTCTTGCTGCAAATATGAGGGAAAGGAGTGATGAGATTGAGGGGAGAGCACTATAGTTCTGCTTTGTTGGAATAGGCAGAATCCACTTACGCCTGAAGAGTGCCAAACAGGCAAGTCTTCCATTTGTCTTCTATTGCTACTCCTAGCTAAAAGATCTGGCGTGCTTTGATGTTCTTCCTCTCAAGGATGAACTCAAGAGGAAATGTTTATTCTTAAGGGAGGAAGACTTACACATACCTCAGGTTACTCCAAACAATTTCACTCTGGAGTCATTCTTCAAAAACGCATATTCAGACGGCAGAAGTAATGGAGCAGAAGCAGTTCGGATATATCCAGCCAGCACTTTTGATGCTGTAAAGTAAATTTTGACAAAGAAAACAACTAATGAAATCACATGGTAAATAGCATGGTTCCCCCTCCCATTAACAGCACTAGAGAAACTTGCTTGATTTTATTATCAGACCTCTAGTTACTTCTGCGATTGTCAACAGAATGGCACAAAGACAGAGAAACAAGAAGCTTTCCATCTAAAAGAACAATTTTCAAAACAAACTCTTAACAGACTCCAAGGTTTTCTTTTACAAGAACAATGCAATCAAGCCCTGATTTAAAATATTATTAGAAAAATAATCAGCCTACATTGAAAATTAGTCAGTTGTCTGTGGCAAGTAATTAATTGCAAGAGTACTTTTGAAAATAATAAAAGTGGTACTTTTTTTATTTAAAATAGTGGAGAAAATTAGTTGAGAAAGTGTAAACATAATTTTCCAGAAAGTACACAAAATTTATTCTCATCTTTTTATCTAAACAAATTCCTCAAGTTTAATTTTGAGGAATTAAAAAAATCTATGATTAATTTAATAGGCAGTAAAATTAGATGCAGACAGAGAGCATATTTTTAGCTGTGTGGAAGTCAGCAGAAAGGATCCTGGAATGTGGCAGTGTGTGTTGTTTGGCCTCCTTAAAGCATCATGTCTTTTCCTCTTGTAGGAATAAACTTTTCTTTCCCTCTTTATGGGAGAATACAGTCCTTTCACACTCTTTTTTTGAAAGTCAGCTTTCCCATAAGATAATGCCAGTTTTAATGAATACAGGAGAGTTGTATACATGTGTCCTTGCTTGCAGGGAACAGTTTGTGCAAGACAGTTTGTGCTCTATAATATATTCCATGCTGCATACCATAGGGTGTTGTTTAGCAGGTGGCAAGTTTAAGGACTATACTAAGCCCATAAGTGAAGTAAAGGTTACCAAAGTGAAATGCTGACCAATGATGTTTGTTCCCTTCCAAGGAGTCCAACTGATCTGGGCCAGCGGGGAGTGGTGCAATTGTGAAGGAGCAATTATTGTGTGAACAATTGGTGTGAACCAATGTGAGAACAGTGAATTTATCATCTACCAGTGTGCTTGACAACTATCAAAACAAAATGCTTCCTTGGAGTTTAAATTTAAATATTACCTATTGCAGGGTGTGTTTCAGGATTTTTACTGACTGAGAGGAGTTTTATGTCTCTGTTTATTCTTCACTGTGGAGTTTTAAGCTCTTGTCTATGATTCAGAGGCCTGAACCCATGTCTTTCCATGTCTTAGGAAAGACATAGATCTATTGGAGCAGATCCAGAGGAGGGCCACAAAAATGATCAGAGGGATGGAATACCTCTTCTATGAAGACAGGCTGAGAGAGCTGGGGTTGTTAAGCCTGAAGAAGCGAAGGTCCCAGGGATACCTAATGTGACCTTTCAGTACTTAAAGGGGGCCTATAATAAACATGGTGACAAACTTTTTGGCAGAGCCTGTTGTGATAGGACAAGGCATAATGGTTTAAACTAAAAGAGCACAGATTCAGACTAGATGTAAGGAAGAAATTTTTTACAATGAGGGTGGTGAAACACTAGAACAGGTTGCTCAGAGAGGTGGTAGATGCCCCATCCCTGGAAATGTTCAAGGTCAGGCTGGATGTGCCTCTGAACCACCTGATCTAGTTGAAGATGTCCGTGCTCACTGCAGAGGGGTTGTACTAGATGACTGTTAAAGGTCCCTCCCAACCCAAACTATTCTATAAGCCCACAAAAATGTGTTCTCTTGTGCTAGCATATGTTTGCGGCAAGAAAATATGAAACCATTGTTTCTCCCTAATTCTTTAAGCAGATACATCTTCACCAGCAGCATGAGCTTAAAGATTGCTATGAGACTGCAGCGAAGCAACCCTACCTGCATCTCCTGGCCCCAGTAAATGGTGTCTAACTGCCAGTTTCTTTGGGAGTCTGGGTGGTCGTTTGTTTTTTTTGGTTTGTTTTTTTTTAGTGGGCTGCATACTCACCTTGTATAAAGCAGTGCTTCACTGTAAACCTTTCTTTCCAGGCTTATCCTTGTAGCAATGATAAGGAATGTGAAGTTGGGCGATACTGTCACAGTCTTCATCAAGCAATGTCTGCATGCGTGATGTGCCGGAGGAAGAAGAAACGTTGCCACAGAGACGGCATGTGCTGCCCAGGGAACCGCTGTAACAATGGTACATCAGTTGGTTTTCCTCCGTAAAATCAGCATTCTGACAACATCTCTTTCTCTGAGTGATCCCAGCAACAGTGTTTTTCTGGGTGACTGTGCTTCCTTTTCTAAACCAAGAAAACTTCATTTTCTATTTCATTCCACTCCATTTTCCTGAATAGTATTTCTATGTTTAAGGCTGGTATACTACCAGACTTTATTGCATTTTGGGGTGGGGAAAGAGAAAAATGCTGATGCTGCGGACTGTAATCACAGAACTACATTCAAAGTGGTTTGATTCACTGGAAGACTGTATAGAATCCATCTTTTTAAAGAAGCAAAAGAGACTTAATGAATCTTTGACTTACTCTCCCAGGGGGGAATGTTTGGGGCAGGGGGTATAACTGCACTGTTTGCATTCCCATACTTCCCTCTGGAGACTGTAGAGAGATGTCTATGACTCAGTTTCATACCATAAAGCCAGAGTGACAGCAAGACTATCTGACAGTGAGCGAAGCAGAACTGTGGTGAAGTTAGGTGCTGGAAATCAGGGATGTAATTAGAACTAATCACCACTGAGGCCAAGCCTCAGCACTTGAATGATCCTGGTCCCAGTCCTGGTCTGTGTATGTCTTTCCTCTTGTTTAGATCTTTGCCTGACTCTCTTTTCCTCACAGGTATTTGCATACCAATAACTGAAAGCATCCTTACACCTCACATCCCTGCTCTAGAAGGGCCACGCAACAAGAAGAATGGTCATTATTCTAGCAAGGATTTGGGATGGCAAAACCTAGGGAGGTTGCGCTCCAAGCTGTCACACATAAAAGGTAAGATCACATTTGCACTATGCTGCTTTTTTCCTTCATGTTGTGAATCATACTATTGCTGTTAAGATACAGCAATGTAAAAATAGGCAGTAATTTCACAGGGAGTGAATGTCTATTGTGAGAATTCACAGCATGGCTCGAAAACATCAACCAAGGTCACAGTTCCTGTGATTGAAATAGTTTCTGCTTTTTTCTCTGTATTAAAGGTGGACTGGCAAGATTGCATACATCCTGTTCTTATAGTGGTCACGTAATTAAGAACTTGTAATTCTGTTTACAATCCTGTAGCTGAATTTCTTCTTACTAAGTCTTATGGAAGGTCTCATTAATTACTCCCCATAAACCTTCCTAATTAATATATTCCCTTGAGTTTGCATCCTTCAAATAGCCACAGATGGAAATACCATCTCTTCTTTTTCTGAGCATCAGTCTGCACTGAATCTGTACTTTCAACATTTTCCCATGAGGTATAATAGTTTGGTTGCTCTTTTTAGGACATGAAGGTGATCCCTGCCTACGGTCATCGGATTGTAATGAGGGACACTGCTGTGCTCGGCATTTCTGGACAAAAATTTGCAAGCCAGTGTTGCATCAGGGGGAGGTGTGCACCAAACAGCGCAAGAAGGGGTCCCACGGATTGGAGATTTTCCAACGATGTGACTGTGCCAAAGGGCTGTCTTGCAAAGTATGGAAAGATGCGACCTCCTCTTCTAAATCAAGACTTCATGTGTGTCAGAAAATCTGAATGAGGATTGGGAAGATAGTATTAAGTGACTGTAGCTTTATATATTTAATGCATCATAGAATGGTGGGAAATGAGGACTGCAAATGGAAGCAGAATGGCTAAAGTAACAGTTAGGGTGGGAGCATAAGTCACACTAAATGCATTTCTTTTTGAGCTGGTGGTAAGCACAAGTGCAGCTGGAGTTCTACTGTGCAGCTCTTCTGTAAATAACTTCTACAGTTTGTGGGAAATGCTAGTATGCAAACAAGTACAGTGAAAATTAACGTCACTTACCTTGATGTTTTGTCCTGTGATGTTTTGGGGGTTCAGTGTTAGGCCTATAATGGATTTCCAGAGTGGTAATGGCTGCTAAATAAATTGTATACTTTGTACTCCTATAGGAAGCAGTGCATGCCAGGAAGACTCATCTGTCAACACATTGCTGGTCACATTGCAGTTGTGAAAACGGAAATAAAGATACTGTGAATGTCCACAAGCCCTTGTCATTCAGGGCTGACGCTTCAGCAAAACAAGCACTCCTGTAGGACAAGAGTGCTATGTTTTGCAAGCTCTCATGAAAGAGGTGAGAACTTGATGTCTCACAATTTCAACAGAGTGGCAGTTTCTCTAAGAGGAGGCATTTAATCAGGGTTTTGTTTCCTATACATAGGTAAATTGGAGTGCTTTATGTAGTTCAATGTCATAGTATGGCTCTTTATCACTTGTATTTGTCTCAGTTTACTGCTAGTATACATTGGGTTGAACAGATGAAGCAAATATGTGCATGCTGAATCCAGAATTATATAGACAGTTACTCATTAGTCCTAAATATACTTTCTTTTCCTAAGCATACTTGAGTTATAGACATTTCCAAAAGAAATAGCAGTGTTGAAGTGCCTATCACAAAGACCTATGAAGCTGTGTCACTGTTGCTGTTATAACAGATGATGTAGACATTTGTTGAGGTATTTAGAGCATACTGCTACAAACTCAAATTTTTACATTTTATTAGTAGTAGTGGGCTAATGATGGCACTCTGCAGAAGCATAATGGATTTGTTTCTTAGAGACAGCAAAGAAAAGAAGGACTTAGCTCTTGTGAGCACCTTCTGTCCTGCAGAAAGGGATGTAAGAAGATGGTATGACCACAAATGACTCGTTAAACATCATGCAATATTACAGCATAGCAGCCAAAACTTGATGTCCTCTCAGTCTGGAATGTTCTGCCAGGAACGATAGAAGAACATGGACTGTGGAAACAGCTGACAACTCTACATTGTTTGTGTACTGGTTAGAAAAAGAACAGTCTCTATTCCTTGACTTGTCTCCCAAGTCTTTTCAAACCTTTTTCATTTTACTTATTATCAAGACATTGGTAAAGAGACTGATTCTTCTTTAAAGAAGACTGATCTTATAATTGACCTACTGCTAAGTTGTAATTACCCTTTTATAATTGCCCGTATTCATGTTTTGTAATACAAGAGGTTTTTCTGTTCAATCAGTTCTGAAAAATGCAGGTACACCAGTATATAGTTTAACTTTGAAGACCATGTCACCCATACATAAGACACATTCTTCCACTGACATGTCTCCACCAGTGGTTGTTTTGAAGCAATAGCTTAGTTACAGAATCTGACTCGGACTTCCTAAGTAGAACACAGACCTCAGCATGTTGCCTTTCATAAGAGTCTAAACAAGAAGAGTATTTCACATGCCTCTTTCTCTACTGGACTTAGTTTTTATTGACCTAGAGGGGACTGCTCAGAGATACAGGTCTCAGTCAGAGTTTTATCTTGCAGTCCTATAATTTCAACTCTGCTTATTTCAGAGTTTTTCCAGTGTAACTGAAACAGGAATAAGGCTCAAAAATAGCATAATTTCAAGATATTAAAAAAAGTACAGAAATTAATTTTGCAAAGGTTACTTACATTGACACAACACATAGCAGAGAAACTCTGTTGCTCTCATTGTGACTACATATTAAAAAAAATGATACCCATCATGAGCAGAGGGGTTGCAGAAATGGGCTCTCGGTAATTCTTAGTCCTTCTTATCATTGGCCTATTCCCTCTTGCAAAACATAGTTATTTGGGATAATTTATTTACAGGAAATGTTTACTGAGATGTATTTTCTTATAGAGATATTTCTTACACAAAGCTTTTTTAGAGGAATATATTTGCATCCTGTTGACTTTAATGTAGAAAAATGTATAATAACATTAAATATATGAAATGTCCTTTCCCATTCCTCCCCAAATATTTTATCCATATTCTCTTCCTTACCTTCTGCTTAAGAAGAGTAGTTCTTCCTGGAAAGGCATGCAAATCTATTAAAAAAGACCCAACAAAACACATATATTTTATCTGTACAAGAAAAAGCATCTGATAGTACTTGTGTCTCAAAGCATTATCTAGGCTGAGTTTTGGTAAAACACATGAAGTTCATCTTAAAATCCCCATGTGTCATTTCTACAAAACTGTATTACATAGCACAATTTACAACTAAACATTTAAGGATAAGTTTTGAAAATAATGTACCTGGATGCATAATGTTCAATCAACCAAGTTAAACAGGAAATTTGCCCAGACACCTTCCCTGGATAGTGATAGATACCAGAGAGACTCCTGGTGGGTAAATCTGATATTCAAATTACATGGCATTCTGCTATAGGTTACAGCATCCAAATGCATTGCTGCAAGAGCTGTAACTAGCAATTCTGAAGTGGCAGATAACAGCATTCAGCTCTAGTAACATCAAACAATCCATATGACACGCGTGAAAATATTGCTACTAAACCAACTAAGTTCTGATCCCAGGAAAACCCCTGCAGAGGTCAATAAATATTGCAAAATAATGTCTGTGGTTATTGAGCAATGGTCTCAGTAATCTTGTTACTTGTTTCTGGTAACCCTTTGCTCAAACAGATGTACATTTGGATGATGAAATGGTCTCCCAATCGCACTAGTGTTTCTACAAAATGAAAAGGTCTTGCTACTGCTATTTGCAATATTTGGTGGGTAGGCCTTTGAATACTCTAATACTTTTAAATTCAACATAATGAAGTTGTGAGCATCTTCAGACTTCAACAGAGTGTGAGTCTGCCAAAGCCTTCAGAGATCTAATCTGGGAACAAAACTAATAGTCACACGAAGTTTGTTGTGAACCACAAATACTAAGCAACAAAGCTGAACTGAATAGCATGCAAGGAGTTTTGCAGGACTGAAGTTTGATTTAGAAGTTTAGAAGCCATTCAGTTAATATTTGGGGGAAGTACACATCAGTTTGAGAAAAAAAGAACAGCAAAATATAGGAATAATTGCTGAATATAGGAATAATTGATGAGTGACACTCATTGTGTCACTCATCAAGGGAATTGAGAATGACTTTGGCTAATTAACATTTCAGAAATCTGCTGTCTTGACACAAGTACTGAAAAGCTTATTGCTAACCAATTCAAATACTCATTCTGTTATCCTAGAATAGCCTCAGTAATGCAAAATCTCTTTGGAAATACTTATTAAATTTCCTAAAAATAGTGGATTTCTACTCTGTAACAGCATATATTTGATCTACAGTATAAATGTGGGTGTGTATCTATTACGGTACTATTTGCTTTGTCTTATGCTGTTTGCAACCCATAGTATTTATTTTAAACATTTTTAATGAAAACAATTAAAATAGATTTATGCACTTATTTGTACACTTGCAAGAGCATGCATCCATCACCTGACACCTAAAAAAACCCCATAAGAATTCAAGCGGTCTTCTGCAGTGTATGACTTTCCTACTTGTTTTCCCAACAACAGCAAAAATAACCCCACCAAATACCACAAAACCGTCTTGGGCAGAGGCTGGGAAGAGAAATTCCTAAACTGTTCCTTTTCACTAGCCCACCAGACCTCTCTGCTTTCGCTTCAGAGTCCTGCATCATCACCCCCAATAGTAAAGGTAAATGCTATCAAATAAAATTGTATTTTCATCTGTTCCAGTTTCCTTCCTTCTAGAAAAGCCATTAAAAAAAAAAAAAGAGTCAAAGTCAGCAAAAACTCATATAGCAGATTAAGCCGAGGCTTTTAGGAGTCTTGAGATCTATCCTCTAACTTCCAAAAACTTCATTGCTAAGGGAGTTATGTAATAAGATTACACTTACAAAAAATAAACAACCTAGCTCTTTGGATTGTCAGTATGAAAATAACTGTCCACAGTGGGGGAGTGGGAACAAAAAAACAACCCCAAACTAACCTCACCTATAGTCCCTAACAAAGGAAACATAGTGGGTTTTTTTGCACTAGGCACAGTTTCACTCCACACAAAGCCATCATTAATTTTGTTTTTAAGTCACACTACTAATAAAAAGTTATTCTTTCATACCTAGCTCACCAGTCTGCTATATGGCATATTTCTGATACTACATTAGACAGAAGTGAAGGAACAGAGTTAGTCTAGAGGCCTGCACTCCCTCATCTAAATAGTAACATTTCACCGAGATGAACAGAAACTTACTTTCTACTCAAGTGCCTTATTATCTAATACAGTTTTTAACTTACCCACCACTACCAAAAAGTGCTTACAGTTCAACACAGACCCTACATCGTTCTTACCTTATGTTTTACCTTCAACTTTATATAACTGTTGTTGGTTGCTGAAACGTGATAAATGTCTGCAGCACCCCTCTCTTACCTTACTGCTCTGCCAGATTTTTACAGACCTGCTTAAGGCAGCAATGCACAGAAAGTGGGAGAGGGAGGGGAGGGTGGGCTGGAGAGAGCCAGCCAGAAGTTTGAAATGGTAGGGAGAGGGGGAAATCCACCTCAGAGTTTCATTAGATGCTATTGCAAAAACTGTTCATTGTATACCACTCAATTACCAGGAATGCAGGAAGGACAAATGTGAGCTGTGTGTTCCTGAGCCACATTCCCCACAGCACTGACCCAAAGAGCGGAGGCATGATTATGTGATTCTTGTCCCTCAGAAGTTGAAGTGTTGAGCCTATGTCCCCCTGGCAGCAGCATGCTTCTCACTTTGGTCCTCTGTGTATCCAAATACCAGTAATTCCAGAGGCTTTGGATTTGTCGCCAACCCTGCAACACACTGTTTAGACAACACTGCTATAGCTTGCAGCCTGCCCATGCCTAGGAATCCCACTGGAAGACTGCAGAGGAGGAAGGAAAAGACAAAAGCAGGAGATGGCTGCTGTGTTGCAGAACTCCAGCTAGTCTCAGAATTATTATTTTGGCCATTATTTTGGCTAATGGGCCTGACCCTGATGGATATACAGCATTGGATGGAGCTCATTGAAAACTTGTTTATTCTGGCAACTCCTTGGGTTTTTTTGGAATTGCTTAGTGTTGTTGCATGAGTTTCAATTACTTGTTTACAAATGTCTGGTACCAATAAACTCTTTGTTTTTACAGTACTGGCTTGCAGCTTGATTTAGAAGTGGTTTGCTTCATGCCAACTTCCTGAAGCAGAGGAAATAATCTTTTAAAGGAAATTAACATTTTAAGAAGCATGGGGGTATTTTTTTGTTGGTGGTGGTTTTTTTGTTGTTATTGTTGTTTGTTTGTTTGTTTTCTTTTTAGAAAAAAGCAATCTAGAAAAAGAGGATAACAAATAAATAATTAACACAAAAAGACTTCCTGACACAAATCTTAGTCTTTGAGTCCTTGGCAAAACTCATACTCTAATTCTCCACTGCTATTATCAAGGCTGTCCAGAGTAGTTAACAAATCAGGAATGTATACCTGTGTGAATGCTATGATGTGTATTCCTGTGTTCTAATCTTTATGAGCTGTTCTTTATTTTTGAGAGCATGTTATTCATCAATATTCACTCAACAGGCTTGCAGACTGTTTTTTATATTAACTATTAATCAAACATTCAATAATTCAGTACAACCATAAGCACAGGTCTCACGGATATTTCCTTTCCCGAATGACATTAATTTTTAATGGAGCCATCAAGGTATATAGATACATATAAAGTAATGAATGACATGGTTCTGGAAGAAATTTGCCAGAAATTTTGGAATGCATCTCATTAATGAACTACCTGAAGCTTTAGAAAAATCCATGCCAAAATTGTTTGGGCAATACATTTGTCTCACTATCTGAGCAGTTATGGATATTGTAACAATGCTTCTTTAGAACAATGGATGATATAAGAAAAGCCTTTTATACATGTCCTCAAAGAACTCTTCTGTGTAAAACATTTAACTCTTCTACTGAGGTAAGTTCAGAAGAGAGTGATAATGCCTTTCCCAAATGCAGCACACTATTAACTGGCAATATTGTGTTAAGTTTGGAGAACTACTGGATTTAAACTATACACATTTTTAGTTACTTCAAAACTAGTGTTGTTTATCCTGAAGTTTCCTTCTAACTTGTGTGGAGATCAATGTTTATGGGAGGAACAGTCTGCAAGTTGGAAATTATCTCCATTAGAATTTCATCAGGATGACTGCAAATAACTGTGGAGAGGCACTCCCTCTGCTACCACAGCATCCAGCAAGACCTCATTATTAATTTATCAGACTAATTTTCATTTCTTTGCACCTCAAGATTTTTACTTCTGGCATAGTCAGATGTGGAAATGCCAAAATACAATTCTCATAGTATCTCCAGCCTGACAACAAATAAAATCTTGCAACAATAATTCCCATTGCAGAGCCTGTTTTCATGAGATTGCCAGCTCAAAATGTATACTCGAAAGGCTCAGATACTACAGAGAAGAATTCAGAATTCTTTGTTTATTCAAGTACCAACTTTCAAACATTTTGAGATTCACTTATTAAAAGCTCTTGTAAAAATGCATGGTTGTACAATCGGAATTACCTAATGTGCAAGTTACATACTATGTACACCTTCAAAAAGTAGAACTCAAATGTGGACATTTTCCCTCTAAAGTTTAATGCTGAAAACTAAATGTTACCCACAACAGAGTACAGTCAGAGTACAATTTATCGGTTCTATTGTTCAGAAAATATCTTAATGAGTCCATCTGAAAATGAGGCTTTAGTACAACTCAGCTGAATGCTGGAGGGACAGCAAGACTGTAAAATCATCATCGCTGTATACATTGCACTCCTATATGCTTTTCAGCATCTACAGCAACAGGATTTCACTCTGTGTGTGTTGCAATAATTACTGCTTGAAAACAAATGGTGATAAACAGGCAATTTTCATCACAATGCCATAAATCAGAGTTTGAATCCATACAATTTCTGTACTGAAAATTGTTATCACCATTAGCAAAACAACTCTGAATAGGTGAACAGGAAGACATATGAAGAAATTTTGCTTTGAATGCAATCATTTTTAAAAAGATGGAATTACTGAAGTTGTATCTTACCTGTAATAAGGGTCAACTTCCCCAGTGTTGTCTTCTCCATCTGAACTAAAAGGTTCATTTGTACATGACCAAGTATGTATTTAATGAGCTTCTTATCTGGCAAATACAAGTGTCATCAGAGTAATTTTACATGTCCTAGAAACAACACAGGAAAGTCATTTTCACCCAAGAGTTTTTTGGATTTTAATTCCCATTTCTGTCTTTTTTAAACAAATGGTCTACTATTTGCAGAATCTTTTAGGAATATTCCACCTCTAACTGTACAACTGCAGAATCTAAATCAGAGTAATTGCATGAAATGTAGAAGAAAGCAGAACTGAAGAGTTGTTTCTGTCAAAGAAACATGAGATGAACTTTAGAACAGGTTGAAATAAATGTTAAAATTCCTGCTTCTTTCAGTACAGTGTATTTCCTGAAATACCTCTCTGAAATATAAACACTGAGTATATAGAGGCTAATTTACCAATGATCTAATAAGCAGAAAGTCCTATAGAATTTAACGGGAGCAGCAGAAGTGCAGCACTTTGGTAATGTTATCTGAGGTCCTGGTGTCACGACATGGCACAGATCACCTTTCCTGAAATATATAAACAAACCCAAAAACTCACTGGAAAAAGACAGAACTCAAAAGACTTCAGAGGTCAGCAGTAAGAACATCACAGGAACGGAAAACTGTTGCAGGAAAAAACATTCACAAAGGAGAACAGGGGGGTCAAGGGTTTATTGGCTGTTCTAGAAGAAAATTCCTGTGAAGATGACAATTAAGTGCTATAAAATAAGCTCTTGTATCAAGGGATGAGACTATTTGAGATTTTTTGGGACAAGCACAGTAACTGCTAAAGTGATGAGCAGTTAAATGTTCATACCAGGTTTTTTGACATTTAAATTAGTACCTGTGGAGACACTCAAATAAATGCTATAGATTAAAGTACATCAGAACTAGAGCTAGTGGGAAAACCTGTGCAAAATAGGTTTTCATTATTTTCTTCAACTGCTTCCATTTGAGGCCAGAAAACATTTCTTATCATGGATTTTTATGTTTGTTCATCTCTAGATAAAAATATATTTTATACTAACATAGTGTTCTTTATCAGTGTGCATCTTTTTTGCAAAAAAACCCAATACTGCAACCTTGATATTTGGAAAACTTCCTCAGGTCATAGCAACAACTCTAGACTGCAGCCCTCCCTGTCTAAGCTCTCATCACAGAAATGGTTTCTAGTTCTTAGGAGTGCAACACTGGCAATTGGAAATGGAGTGTAACTTTCCTTTTTCTGTTCTTTAGGGTCAGAAAACACATTATCTCTAGAAACAGTAGTTTTGAGTATTCCTGGGAACTTGAAGTTTACTACATTTTTAAAGCTGTTATTTTTAATGCTTAAAAAATGTATAGGTACTTAGTAAGGGATTTAGTTAGTGAGAAGACCTGGTACAGAATTCCTTTCAGCTAACTTTAACTCTCTGAATGTTAGATGTCACAACAACATTAGTCATATAGACAAGATATTTTAAGAAAATAATTCACCCGTCCCATGTTAGAGTCTGCTCCTGTCTGCTACTTGTCTCTGTTTCTCCACTGAGTAAAGACAGAGATTTGACACTGAATTTGCACCAGACCTATAGCTTTCAGATGGATAAGGACAGAGAAGATGAATTTTACCCTTCATGTACAGAAGGGAGGGGTTTAAGCGGCATATGGATGACAGGAGGAAGAGAAGAGGGGCTCAAATACTGTCTAAGATCAATATTTGAAGACTTAGAGACAAGGATCAAGCACAATAACTATCCATGATTTAAGCTTCCCATAGCTAACCCTAGCTAGCATGGTGTAGTTTTTTGTACCACTCTAGCCAACATATCACGAACTACCTCTCATTGCATCTGGTACCTCTAACACAGAGTACGCAGATGCCTTGGCCCCCAAAGGACAACTCCAAATCCTTTCCAAGGACCTCTGACTCTGGCTCCCTGGCTGATGATGCTCCCTTAATTGGCTGCTCATTAAATTTTCAACCACAGTTTTCACTGTCGTTAACCCTTCATTTCTAGAAAAGACTCCATTAACAACCAGGACACACACAAGCATCTCTGACAGCAGCTGAAACACCAGCATTGCCCTATTGTTTTTTTTTAATCCATTTCTCCCCTGCGCCTACAACCATCCCTGGGTACTTGAAGTCTAGGCTATTTGGTGCTGGGACTGGCTTTTTTTCTGTATTCATACAGCACTTAGCACGTGAGCAACCTAGTTCACAGATAAAGGTCTATTATCTTTACTATTTTTGCTATCATACATAATTGAAAACAGAAACATCAGATGGGATTATTCTGTTAACGATTCCTAAAACAAAACAAAAACACAGCACCATCCTGCCTCACACTACAACAGTTTTCAACTTGTGGTCCATGAACCCCCCATATTCAGCTTCAGCTAGCAAGCATGCCTTTGTCAATAAAAATAATTAGGAGTTTGCAAACAAAAAGAAGCCGGAAAAATACTATACTAGACCAAGAGTGAAAAAACCTTATACTCTGCATAAAAGTGAGCCTTTTACAGCCTCTGGGAAGTTATTGCATCTTTTCAGTGAGAATGTGAATCAAGCTGTGGGTATCTGGAAGATACACACCCTGTAAATGAAAGCAAACTAAAGGCAGTGCTTCAGGTCTTCTCCTAGGAAGGTAGAACTGTTGTTTCTGTAGCCATACATTTCTATTGACAACAACTATACTTTAAAGTGTATCTTGCCATCAAACTTGTTATCATGCTAACTGCAGAAGCTCATATTATCTGCTGTTCCCATCCCATGAAAAACATATGATTTCACTATACTGGGATTACACACCACTCCTACAGTAATACGGTAATTTAAATTCCATTTCCCAGGTGGGCAAGGCAGACAAGCAGTAGATGGACCATTAGTCTTCTTTTTTTTTAATAAATGATGCGTGACAGTCATATGCTAAACTCATTTGTCAATCTTGGTTTTTTATCTACTTCCTGGAAAATGAAGCAACCTAACCCTGGACTGTTGGAAGGGAGACTTCAGGGCTGTGAATTAATAACAGCCTGCTAGGTGGAGTGAGGACAGATGCAGGCTTCGGCCAGCTAAGGAGTTGGAGGAGTTGATTGTGAGAAGGGTCTAGACAGGGCCATTAATTAAGGAAGGGAGGAAGAACAGGGGACTTTTTCAAACCAATTTTAAAACCCACGACTTTTCACATGAAGGACTATGGTCCAAGTCAAGCCATGATCAAGGGGATTCCAGTTTGTACTGATGATTTGATGGTAAAATGCTCTGCACACATGATGGTTGGTGGTCTTGGACCTCTTCCCAGAGAAGTAGAGTTCCCAGTTCAGCTCAACTTTGGTCCAGCTGTCAATCCTCATTTTGTTATAATGAGGTTCAATGTGGAAACAATCTGGAGAGGTGCATTCTTTCTTTCCTCCTTACAGGTACCTCTCTGAAGATCTGCTCGCACACTGGTGTGGCCACGTGAGTTGGGCCATAGACATCAGCTTGAGCTACACAATACTGAGCAAAGTGACACATCTGGGCCACCACACAGCCCACCAGGAGAGGTCTCCTTGGGAAAAGAAGAAGCCATGTGCATCTGTGGTTTTATAAAAACCCCTGACCAGGCCCCCTGGAGCATGGTGCATCCCGCAAGGAAAGGCAAAGTGATTCATAGCCAAGGCAAGGCAGACCTCAAGGAGACATGCTGGATAAGCTGAGTGATGCAGTCCACCACAGCTGTTCATTTCTCCTGGGGGTAGAAGAGCAAGCACCTTGTCACATATAGAAGAGGTTATGGATGTGTTCCTCCCTGCTCAAAGGGACAGCTCTGACACTTACAGACCCATTCAGGTGTGATACTGCACAAGCCCACAGTGGTTGGGCACATTGGGTCCTGTTGACCGGTGCCATGACAGCTATTTGATGTCCTGCACACCAGGCATGGTTATCAAGAACCATTCATCTACCAACTCAGGAAAAGGAAATAAGTCAAAATAAGCTTTGTAATACAGGAACTCATTACATTTTATAAAATATAATGAGATCTAAAGGAAACCAATACTTGTCTCTCATAAATTAAGTGAACTCTATGGAGCTTTTGACCATAAAATGGTGCCAGTCTTCAAAAAGGTGAGTTAGAGACGAAAACATCTTTTGTATATGATTGTAACATGTTTTGGTTTTTTTCTAAGTAGAAGAAGAACTTTCCTCCTTCTTCCTAATGCTATCAGTCTTTCATTTACCACACAGCATCAAACCATTAAAAACTGAGAAGTCTCACTGGACTATCTCACATCACTTCTTCCCCTGAAGGGGCAAGATTTCTGCTCAGGGTAAGTTTCTTGGATCTTTTCCCTTGAAGTTGCTTTATTTTTAGTTTTTGAAAAGTTGCTTTGCCCCAGAACAGTTTTTTCTCTGCTGTTTGGTTGATTTTGCAGTGGAAAGGGAAGAGATGTTTAGATGCATAAACTGGAAAGGTTGCTGCTGGGATGAAACAGCCTTTCAGGTATTTTCTAGGAAATCAGACTGCATTTATGCACTGGCTTTTGTTTTCAGGCATTTACTGACCGAGTCTGGAGCTCTGGGACAAATGCTAGACCCAGCTTTTCTTGGACAGTAACAGGAGATTGAGCTTTTACACATTATCCTTAACCTATTCCTGAGTTTACAAAACTTTCCTTTCTTAAGGGTACTTAGCAGAAGTCTATGTATCAGAGGAACATTAGGTCAATGACTCCTAGCAGACTTTATCTGGAAGCAACCCTTACTCTTTGCAGCCAAGCTGTATATTACTTTCACCATCTTCAAAACAATTGTAAAGACACTAGAGATATACAGAGGGACAAAATGGACAGTTCATTTCAAATCCTGAGGTAATTCACACAGTTCTCAAGATAAAAATATGTTGGAATTCACTTTTCTTTTTAAATCAGCTGTACCATTATACATCTGTTTCCTTTGAAAAACCTAAAAATCACTTTCCCTTTTTTATTTGCTTCTGTTAACAAGTCAATTTCCCTCAAAAAAAAGTCTTAAGAACCATGCTTCTTATATAATTTAAAAAATTTTCAACTGCTTTTGAAAATCGTCAAACATTGATACCATATATCTAACAAAAAAAATATAGTTGTACTTTTGTTAGTTTTGTCCCTTAGAGCCCTTTTCATTGTTTTTGAAATGCATCTGAGCTAGGAAAACCAAGGACAAATTTCAAAAATTTGTATTTAGTGACACAATTGTGAAACAATATTTTGGAATGGTTTTGATTGGTGAAGGGAGTGAAGGGAAAGACATACATTTTAACATAATATATAAAAAATGTTTTGAAATATGCTAGACAATGCACAGGATGAAGAAGATCTTTATGCTACTCTGCTGTTCTCAAGCCAGGCATGTTCTTAGCCAGAATCTAAAAATACAGATCCAACAGTATAATATCTGTATTTTGAACATAATAAAAAATCTTAAGCATTTAAATGAATTTAACATTATATATCAAATATCGAGGGCTAGATTTCTGCTTTATTTTTTCCTGTATATGCACTAACTTGAGCCAATCTTCTTGCCTCTGAATGAGACCACACTAAAATGTTATAATGATTTAACTGGATTTACTATTTTGGGAAAATAAGCAAACTTCCCAGTATTCTTTTCTAAATGGTAAGTGCTTGACAGAGAAAAAACCACTTAATTTAGGAATATGTATTCAAAAGCCCTAAATTGCCAATCCTGAAATAGGTGACACTTTTATTTGTCATTTGACTAAGATGTGTAATGACAGCAAATCTAGTAAGATTTTTTGGAGAAGCTGACTTTTTAACAATTTTTCCTGTTTTTTTGCATTGACCTTTTCAAAATTTTCATTAAATAAATTATTCTTACAGCTGCTGTAACTGTTACATTGCTGTTGCAATGCTTGCACCTGTCATATTGCCAGCAGACACACTTTCAGAATTGTAATGTTAATTTAAACCCTATCAATAAACTTCTAATACACTGCATATAAAAGGAGTCTATTTACTTTTGTAACGTTTATAAATCCTGTATACAATGCCACACCTTTTACTCAAGTGCAAATTATTTTCTCTACACTTAAAAGCCTTGAGCCTTCTCACTCAGGCTGTGAGAACAGCTTCTTGATGTTCAGCCTGGAGGAAAGGAGAGGGTGGAAGTCCCATCTGCCAAGCCTTTTCCCCTGCCCTGAAGCATGCCCTGCCTAGTTTGGACAACCCATTGTCAAAGGCTATGTGTGTCCCCACAGAGGTGACCTTCTCTGATTCTAGCCATGGGAGCTTTGCAAGGAGGCAACAACCAGGCACTGAAGCCAATAAAGAAGCTGTAGAAAAAGCTGAAGCAGGCACTGCTGATGTAGAAAATATTTTCTAGATTCTTACTGGACTTGCACTGCCCTTGACAACTGGCCACTTGATCCCAGCTTGTTCCACTCTCAGCTCAGTCCCTTCACCTGCTACACAGCTGCCTTTCTTATCTTCCTCTCCTGCCCCACTGTTTCCCACAAATTTCCCTTTTCCTTGTCTTTCTAATCCTTGAATAATATTCCCCTGCCAAAGGGAGAATTAACGTCATTTGTCATCACAACATTGACAGCCATGTACTACCCCCCTCCCTTCCCTTCACATTTTGTCTATTTATATATGATCTCTTCAAGGCAGGGAGGTTGTCTCTTACCCTACCATTTGTACAGTGTCCAGAAAACTACACCTGGCTTTGGCTGGTCTCTCATAAATAACACAATAAGAGAAACCTCTGCAAGAAGGAAAGCAAGGAAACCTCCTCTCCAAGGACTTTTGACAGTGATGAGATATTTTCTCAAGCTGAACTCTGACTGAAAGCACCACATAGAAAATCCATATCAAGTTATTTGACTTGAATGGGAGAACTGTGTATACTACTAGCATAGGTTGTAATAATGCTTCCGTGCCTGATGTTTAAATTTAAATAATGCTTCCGTGCCTGATGTTAAAATTCCGTGCTCTTCTCTTTAAATTTATCATTACTACTCAGATAGCACAGCTACAATACTTGGTTTCTTACAAACCTGAAAAATAGAATACAAATCATACTTCCATTTGTCCCAAGCTCCTGCATGTTGTTGCTCAACAGTGCTTTTAAACTGAATAATTGCACCAAGATCCAGATAATCTTTGAAATGTAATTATAGCAACACCTCATATGATCTCAGCTGTGCCAGGATGTGCTTATCAGCATATACTTCTACTACAGAAACTAAAAAATAACCTACTTTTTAAGATGTGTGGGTTTAAGTCAAAGAACACTAGAATGTTACAGAACTTTTGCCCCAAAGTGTCCAGAGTTTGCCAGATTGTTGGAGCAATCTCTGATTTATGTTCAGTTTGTAAGTTAAAAAAGAAAGATGCACAATGAAAAATTAGGCAGTATGAGAAAAACACAACATTCTGGACACTGGGAAACTTCCTTCAACAAAGCTATAAAGCAAACTCACAGCAGTTTGCTTTATAGTATTTGTCAGGTTTTGTAATGTTCTTACCCATATGCTTTCTGAACAGGTACTTTTGGCTTTTCAGGGCTTCTGCTTGCTCAGACCATCATTCTTGTGCATGGTGCTACACAGCAATGATCTGTATCGGCAAGTCTCAATATAGATCCATTACTCAGTCATTGTGCCTTCGCTAAGCCATGACCAAAACAATCGGCAAATTCTCTCATGCCAAACCTCTCCACCTGCCTCCTCAGTCTTCTGGTTTCTTGATCTGCCCTTCTCTGAACCATCTCTTTTATCCTCCTACAGACATTGTCCCTTTGTTATTACCTGCAATAGCCACAAGTTCTGTGGGTTTTATGCTCTTGGCCAGGTTTCAAGTTTCAGTGCTTCCCTTGCTTTTCACCCTCCATATGCTAATTAGGGGTTCCCTGGTTGGGTCCAGAATCTAGATGCCTGTTTAACTTCTATTCTCAGCATTGCAAAAACGTTAGTCAGGGCCTAGACTGTGGTCATCAGAATACAAATACTGTAAGGTGTTAAGGTTTGAAGGGACATGCAAATTTTCTGGTTTTGCTGCAAGGAGCCAAAGGGGAGGTGGTGGAGTTTACGACGCTTTGTGAAAAGGGGTCTGGAGTGTCCATAATCCCTCCTACTTCCAGCCAAACTCTATAAAGCCAGGAGAACAGGAAGTTCCTTCTGCCTTCTTTCTGCTCTCCTTCTCATCGACACGTGGAGATGTCCAGGAGAGAGAAAGAGCCCTGTCTTTGTTACCAGCTCACCACGTGCTCTTCAGGATCCCACTTCATCAGGTGCTGGGAAGAGCTTTGGACCCCTTTTTCCTCCATCTTTTGCCATGGGGGACTTTCGGAAACGTGTATTGGCGATCATATATATTTGTATATATTTTCTTCTTCTCCCACCTGTTACTCCCCCTCCCCGTTTCATTAAATCTGTTAGCATTTACTTTCAACCTTTACGCCTCTATTCCTTATTCCCCTTCTATGTCCCCCCAAGGGGGTGGAGGGGAGTATCAATGAGCAAACTGTCTCTCTGGGTTGTGGCTTGCCCTGGCCACTTGAACCGAGACATAAGGTAAACAGTAACTCCCAAATTTTCTTCACCCCCTGCACCTGGAAGACAAATAATGAGTCCCAAAGTGTATTGTTTATTCTCATCCCATATTAAATTTAGTTACACTGATAAGCTAATAGCTGCTTCCCAGCCATTAGGTGGAGCACAACAAGGTACCACAAAGCATGGAGTACCCTGAGATGGGAGGATGACAAACCTACACATGCACACACTTTGCCATGTTCTGAACTTTCTCTCCAATCAGCAAGCCTGGTCATTGTCACTGTAATGAATTACCTGTGACTGTCTGTAACACCTGAAAGACAAATACTTGATCCAGACCAAACTATTGTCAGTGCAAACTTCTATGAGCAAAATCCCATTAAAACCCTAGGTGATCATGCCTTGTTATGAATACACACCTATGCTGTAGATGTGTATTAAGTAGCTCAACTGTTAAACTCATCTGCAAGTTCCATGCCTTTAGCTCATCATTGTTAATTCATTCAGGCTCCCTTCTTCCTCATTTTAGATAATCTCAGGTCGCTTCTCCCTTGAGTGAGATAATACTTTGTTTACTAACTCCCAATTTGTGGGAAGGACAGAAGACAACAAGACAGAGGCAGACAGAGAAAACTTCAAGACAATCTGCAGTCCTCTTGTGAGTCTCAGGCTTGAGACACTGAGGTCTATTAGGTTGCTTAAATTTTCATTTGGCAGCACCACTTTCCTAAGATGTCCCTCATATTCTCGGCTCATTGATCATATAATTTCACTTTTATATGTGCAAATAATGTTTCCCTTCATTTTAACTTGTCCATTTGCTTACCATCATTAAATTTTATTGCAGATCTGCTTTTTGCTCTGTATTGTGCTCACTTTTAAACTATATAAACTACATATAAAATTCTATAGTTTAATAAACTGTTAAACTATAGACTAAGCAAACTAGATACATGTTAATAAATATCAAAGAAAGTTTTAGGGTCTCTCATATTCATATCTGTTCACCTAGAAAATCCATCCACCTTCTTTATCTTTATAACAAAACCTGGTCCTCAACAAGTGCCAGTGAGACTTAGGTGCATACAAAATTGGTTGTATTTCAACAGTATAATGCCTAATCAAGTTCTGGTACACATTAATTGTGATCACATTCATCATAAAAAAATCAGTGAACATGTAAAATTGAAAACAGATGTTTTTCTAATAAGCATAATTAAGAAGACCAAGAAAGACTAGAAATATTTGTTTGCATGATCAACAATGATGTTACAGATCATATATCTTCTGCCATATGTTACCAGAAAAAGTCTCCTTTTTAGCTTTATGATAAAGGGATAAGAGTCTAAACCCAAATGAGCTGAGGAAAGACCAGTGAAGGAATTATGCAGAAACAAGGAGGAGAAGATATTACAGCACAAAGAGAAAACTATGAGGGAGAGTAAGATGACAGCAAATTTATGAGAAAAGACAGACAAGACAGAAATAAGGAAATCCTACCAGAAAGTACTTCTCTATGGCAAAAAGAGTGTATCTACAGAGTCCTCATACACATATACATTACATGGTATGTCTCAGGAGTGGTCTTTTCAAGCACTTACCCTTGCTTCAGTTCCCATTTGAGAAAAACCTGGACTCCTTTTGGATGAAACCGCTACCAGGCAGCCAGTCTACTGGAGCATATTAGAGCTTGTCCAAAGTAACTTCGCACACCCTGAAATGTGGCCATCAGATCCTCAGCATCGTTTTGTTCTACTGTTGACTGAAATCGGCCTATGAAATAGCTTCTGAGACTCAATCATGAGTTTTACTAGGCAGGCATTTTTATTGCAGCACTGGATGCACAGGGGATCATTCCATCTAACGTGCATGCCAGCTGTTGCTTTGGCACAAGCCTATATAGTTTGGTTACATACATTAACATTACATTTCCCAAAACAGTTATATATATTCATTCTGTTTCTTGGAACTAATTAACATATTCATAGTGTTATCTGGAACTCATAAGGTTTGTGAGAATCTTCATTGAAGGTCTCTAGTGGTCATCTGAGGGCCTCTTGTGGTCATTTTCTCCAACTTTCTGGGTGTCCTTCTTGTGAACTTTGGGCCTTGTTTCCTTATACAGTTTTCCCTATTTTCACTTGCAGATTTCTCAATCCCCCTTACCTTAGCCTTGAGCAGTTCTTCCTATCTTATCTATATTTTTCAGGATACACCCACCAGTGTTGCGAGATTTACGTCCTTGATTACATTCTTGCATAAGGACCTTCTTAGCTGGTGTCCTTGATAAATATATGCTTTGTTCTACTACCCAGCCATATCTTTCTCTAACAGAGTCTGGCTAATTCTAACAAAGTTTAACTAATCCATGAATTTGACTAATTCACAGGTCACACACACTTCTAGCGGACACATTACTTGGCAATGTGGAAAACCAGTAAGACAAAAATCTTGCAAGGGATTAAGATAACAGTTTGGTTAAAATCAGTTACCCAAGAGGCACTGCTCATTTTCACTACTTCAAGGATGGATACATAATTACAAAGGAAACACACCTTTCTATGAAGCCAAAGAAAGTATCAGCATACACTTAAGTATGATATAGTTGTACAGTAATTTCAGTGAACAAAATACGAGCACCAAGCTTATCTGACCTAAACCTCCTAAGCATCAAGTCAAAACTATGTATTACATTTTGGTGATCAATGGATCACCATAGAAGAATCGCTTTTTTTTCAGCTTTATGCTTACATTTTTTTCAATGTTATAATATTTGTCATCCACTTGAAAAGAAAAACAAAAACAAAATTGCTATAGCACTCATCTCTCCACCCAAATCATACTACATGTCACTTGTGGGTGGGAACCTTGTAGCTTTGGGGATAAAAGAAGGGAAAAAGGATCACTGGGACTCACACTCATATCTACAAACTCACACTCACATTTACAGACTCATTCGCACTCACACATTCATTCACACACATTCAGTCAGACATTTACACAGTGAAAACAGGAGGGAGAAGGAGAAGAACCAGAAAGACGGATGAAACAGTCGACGGACTGTGTTCTCTTCCTCTACTCCAGGCAGGGACACCTATCTGGGTAAGTATTTGTGCCTTTCACCTTCGGAGTGGAAGTATTTCTGAATTGTATTATTTACTATTGTTGCTAGCAATATTATTAATAGTGTTTTTACAGTTAGTGCATTTATCAATGGCAATTCCGAACTTGTTATATCTGTCGTCTTAATAAACTCTATTTTTGCAACTTTGTGTATCTGTTTTGGTGCAAGTCCTTAGGACTCTGATACGGACAAAGTTGTATTCTTATGACTTTGTGAATCTATTTCTGTGCAAGTCCTTAGTAGGGCTGTGAGATAGACAAAGTTTTCATCTTACAACTTTGTGTATCTTGCTTATGGTGAAAGCTCCTAGTAGGGCTCTGGGACAGACAAAATCGTGTCTAAATCTGGGCTTTCCCCCAGCAACCTCACAGAGGCTTTCCTCTCTCCTTTTAACATGACACTTCCTGACAAGAAAGGCTGGCAAACTTGTAACAATGGACCAGGAGAAGGCTGGAGAAATCCCTCCTCAGGCACCTCTTGAGTGGAAATACTGCATGACGGAGAATAGTGGGGGGCAAATTCCCTCCCACTTTAGGAAAAGATCAGGTTTGGTACTGCTTAAGGAACCTGGATGCACATAAGTGGGACCTGATGAGATGCATCCCTGAGTCCTGAGGGAATTGGCTGATGTAGTGGCCAAGCCACTTGCCATGATATTTAAAAAATAATGGTGGGCAGGTGAAGTCCCTAGCAACTGGAAAAAGAGGAACATTGCTCCCATTTTTAAAAAGGGGAGAAAGGAGGACCGTGGGAACTACCGACCTGTCAGCCTCACCTCTGTGCCTGGAAAGATCATGGAACAGAAGCTCCTCAAAGCTATGCTAAGGCACATGGAGGACAGGGACATGATTTGAGGCAGTCAGCACAGCTTTACCATGGTCAAGTCCTGCCTGATCAACCTAGTGGCCTTCTATGATGGAGTTACTATATCTGTGGACAAATGGAGGGCTACAGATGTCATCTATCTAGACTTCTATAATGCCTTTGATACTGTCCCCCATGACAACTTTCTCTCTAAACTAGGGAGTAATGGATTTGATGGGTGGACTGTTTGGTGAGTGAGGAATTGGTTGGATGGTCGCATCCAGAGAGTGGTGGTCTATGTCTCAATGGGCACCAGTAACAAGTGGTGTCCCTCAGCAGTCCGTACTCAGGCTGGTACTGTTCAACCTTTTCATTAATGACATAGACAGGGGGCTCAAGTGCACCCTCAGTAAGTTTGTGGACAACATCGAGCTGAGTGGTGTGGTTTACACACCTGAAGGACAGGATGCCATCCAGAGGGACCTAGACAAGCTTGATAACTGGGCCCAGGGGAACCTCATGAGGTTCAACAAGGAGAAGTGCAAGGTCCTGCACTTAGGTTGAGGCAAGCCCGGTATCAATACTAGCTTGGGATCAAGGGATTGAAAACAGCCCTGCTGAGAATGACTTGGGGGTACTGATAGATAAAAGGCTGGACATGAGCCGGCAATGTGCCCTCGCAGCCCAGAAGGGCAACCGTATCCTAGGATTCATCAAAAGTACTGTGACCAGCAGGTCAAGGGA
>VZRW01013451.1:0-14544 GCA_013398125.1 Aegotheles bennettii | reverse complement strand
CTCACTGCCCTCACAAACCATCCCGTCATTNGGGGCAGCTGGGGGCTCCTGGCAGCTCAGGGTGGGGTGGGGGTCAGTTACAGGTTTGCTGAACAAGCGGGGTGATGGGGGGGGACTCATGGCCGAGCTCAGCACTGGGAGGTTTTCACCGGGTGCATCGGGAGAGCCCCTCGGGACAGCTCTGAAGCAGCTCGTGGGGGGCTCGTGCTGGGCAGGGCTGAGCCCCCTCAGAGCCACCACCCCAGGGCTGGGAGGAGGAGTCACTGGCCCAGCAGCTCAGTGGGGAGAGGCAGACAGTGCCCACGTCCCCGTGGAGGGGACTCACTGGCAGAGTGAGCCCTCACACCAAACCCAACCCTGCCCAGCTGGCTGCAGAGGAGCACAGAAGGAGGGGAGGACTCAGTGGGTGCTGAGCCCCAGCTGCAGGGCTCCTGGTCCCGTTTATCAGGATGGTTTTGGGTTGACCAAATCAAAGCTGAGCACACAGCTGCGTAAAGAATGCCCTCAACAAACACAACCTTTTATTTCTGTAGAAAACAAGACACTTGTCAGGAAGGACCAGCTTATGAAACAGCAGTTTGCATGTTAACATACATAAATACACAGGGTTACAGTTTAGTGGGAAATACATTAAAAAAAGCTTTCAAGTAGACAAATGTAGTAAAACCGGGCTACCCCTTCCACATACCTGCCTCAGGGAGAAACGCTTCTCAAACGGAATGAACTTCCACCCCTGGTCTGCCAACAGCTCTCCATGGGACACAACCTGCAGGAGGGCGTGAGGGGCAGGGCCAGAGGGTCAATAATCTCCAGTGTCCGAGGTTAAGAGCAGACTTACCCATGACAGCTCAGTCCCCACCACCAGGATGTGTGTAGTGTGACAACCACCCAGCCAGCACGTTGAGAGAGCTGTGAGAGGTAGGTGATACCTCCTCCCTTCCACCCCCAGGTCCCCAGAAGATTAATGGTGCACAGCTTCATTACCCACGACACCTGGAAATCTTCTGTGACCCTGGGGGACATCTACTGACAGTGACAGGAGTGAGAACGTGGCCCTGCAGTCACAGCACTGGTGCTGACAGGCAGCAAACACAACCGATGGACACAGAGCTCGTGGAGAAAAGCTGCAGCCTCTTGAGTAGGAGGAATAATGTCGACAGATAAGGAAGAATTGCATAAATCACAGAATTCCTGCAGATTTTCCTGCCAAGACACAGCCAACAGAGAATTCATAACATCATTTGAATAAAATACCAATTTAAATGAATTTGAAAGACGCCTGACACACGCAGGAAGCCCAAAGGCTGATGACATAATGTCACAAACTTTAACCCATTCCTTCTACTTTTTGTCCTACAGGAATTCAGAGACCTGGTACATCACTAAACTCTTCCATAAAACTTTACAAACCAAGGAGTAAAACTTAATCAGTCTCCAAGGGAGAAGGAAAAAGCATCTGAGCAACAGATACTCCCTGATCTCGCTCTACGTGCTCTCATGTCAAACCAGTTAAATTCAGCAACCTGTGCAACAGGGGCTGTGTCCCAGTTCCAGCCATGCAAGGGCAGAGATCCCACGCGTCACTTCAGCTACTGCAAGTGCAAAGGGCGATTCAAGTTTTCCTACCAGCCTCCAAGACAACAAATAAACCTTTGCAAAAACGGAAACATTTAAAACTCTTTCAACGATTTCAATCGGAACAGTTTCTGTCAGAACATGATGTATTTTACACATTTAAAAAACCAGGGAACTCAGATTATTAAATAAGAATCCACATATCTTAAAAACCGAGAGGTTTTCACATGACAGCCACGAGCACGAACTGCCCCGTCTTCCAAAGCAGGAATGCTCACAAGTTGTTTCTTTGCAGCACCTCGCAGAGGTTCTGATTGGCATCTGGTTCCTCGGTCATCACTTCCACAGCCTCCCACTCCCCTGACCTGCTGGACTTCTTGATGGCCTCCACCACACTCTGCATGTACAGACCGTCCTCAAAAGAGGCTGCCATGGAGACGGGTTTGTGGTCCCACGTCCGACGATCCTCCTGGTCTTGGAAAGACTGTCGCAGCGCCTGCACCATGTACACCATCCCTTTTAGGTAGAGCAGTGGGATATCCTTAAACCCCTTGTCCAAAAGGCCCTTGTTGACAGTCAGAGAGTCTGTAAACAGTAGTTCTTCTTGGAGCGCGCTGTTCTTCTGCCCGTACAAGTCCGTCCCGCGAGCTATGAGGCGACCAGCAGACCCAACGATCATGACTTCATGGATGAACGACCCAGGCATGTTGAAGTTGAGAGTCACAGTGCAACAGACCCCCTCGTTCATCAGCATCTGGAAAAAGCAGAAGTCATCGCTGGTGACGTGGCGGATCCCACTGATAGCCGTGTTCTGCTTCACAAAGGTCTTGAGCAAACCGTGGACCTTCTCTGCTCTCCTGCTGATGAGGTGAGTGAGGAGGTCGATGATGTAGGTGCCCATCGTGTGCAGCCCACCCCCTCCCATCAGCTCATCGCAGATCCAGTTGTACTTGTGGCTGAGCAGGCTCCCCCCGTAAACTCGCACGTCGCAGATCATCACATTGCCCACGTAGTACTCTTCTATCAACTGCTTCATCTTCACAAAGGCGGGCAAGAAACGCAGCACGTTGCCAACGATGCTCATCAGCTTGGGGTAATACCTGGCGGCTGTGACCATCCTGAAGGCATCCACAGAGGTAGCAGCTTTCTCACAGATCACGTTCTTCCCTATTCCTGCAGCACAGATGGAAAATAAATAAATAAACACAGCACACCCCCAGCAAAACACACCCCAAAGGTTGTGGGGCTTCTAAGAGTCAGACCTTCCTGCTGCAGTTCCAAAGGCAAAGGTCTGGGGACTAAAATAGAAACGCCAAGTGCAGCAAGGCTCCAAGCTGCTTCCGAGATGCTCCGGTTGCAGAGCTGACAAACTCCCACAGGGAGATGCTCCAAATAAAGAGAGGATTTTCACATCGTGAGTGATGGCCAAATGGCATCACACTGCATCAAAACAAGACACAACTGGCACGTTGTAGCTGCAAAATGGTTTGAACCAGAGAAAGAACCATGGTGTACCCTGCAGGGGAGAGGTGAGCAAAGGGGAGGTTCAGTTTTCACTTTATGTTTCACCATCACTGTGAATTTATTATTTTAAATGGATTAATGGGACACACAAGACACTCAGAGGCCTGTGTGCAGAACACGAGGACTAGAAATGCTGCTTTGGTGGGTGGATTGGTTTAAAAGCCATCACTTACTGGGAAGCAAAGCAGCCCGGTCTGCACGGGCAGCTTCCCAGTGTGGTGAGAGCACAAAGGTGACCGAGTGACACCAACAGGAGCCGACCCACTGTGTGTTCATTCCTGCTGAGGCACTGCACCTTGTGCTCAGCCCCAGTCACTGTGCACAGTCAGGAGCTCATTTTTAACTTAGAATAGAATCACAGAACCATTGAGGTTGGCAGAGCCCTCCAAGCTCACCCAGTCCAACCCCCACCTCCATCCCCACTCCCCCACAGCACCCAGCGCCACATCCAGACACCTCTTGAACACCTCCAGGGACGGGGACTCCACCACCTCCCTGGGCAACCCATTCCCACCCCCAATCACCCTCCCAGGGAAGGAATTGTCCCTGATGGCCAACCTGAATCTCCCCTGCTGCAATTTCAGGCCGTTCCCTCTCGTCCTTTCCCTGTGGGCACGGCAGAAGAGACCGACCCCCTCCCTCACCCCAACCTCCTCTCAGGGAGCTGGAGAGAGCCATGAGGTTCCCCCTGAGCCTCCTCTTCTCCACTCACACAGGAGGGGAAGCCAATCCCAACCACAGCTCCTGCTCTTGGGACTCCACTCCTGGCTGCACTGAACAAGCCTTCCAGGAACCCTCAGAGCGGGCCAGGGGCCAGCAAGCCCCTGTGACACATTGCCAGGCCACCTCAGCCAGGGGACAGCCACAGCCAGGGACAACTCCACAGTTCTGTTTCTAACAGGCACAGCCAAAACCCAGTCAGAAAATGACCAGACTACAACTTCTAGTGGTCTCTTCTGAAGAAATCCCCTAAACTGATGTGAGTTAACAGAAGCTTCAACGAACGAAGGGTAAGGTTGAACTCCCTGGGGACACCCTGGCTGCCCACTGGTAACCAGGGACCAGGACAGACACCAGGGTACACCATAACACCCCTGGGATAATCCTGCTGCTGCCCTCAGCAGGAAATCCCCCCCAGCTGTCCCCAGGCACAGAGAGATGGCCGTGCAGCAAGGACAAGGGTTGACTCAAAGACAGCTACGAGGTCCCTCACCAACATCCTGGCTCTGCCATCCCTTTTTGGAGGCAGAGCACCTCACCACCCTCACCTTGTTGCTATTATTTTGATAATAACCTGAACTTTGTACCATGTTGTTTTCTTAAACCACCACTGCAAATTTTTCTGTTGAGCTCCCCACCAGGTAGGAGGAGACATGAGAGCCACCACAGGGCCCTGGTGCTCCTGGGAGCCCCCCGTGAGCCAGTTCAGCCCAGCAGCTGAGCTTGGTTTGGAGAAGGAAGCCTGCTCTCTCCAAGCAGGTGGGTTCAATCAGCCCACAAGTGGGTCTGAGCCACAGAAAGGGTTGCACACCTGGAAGGAAGGAGGTGGTGCTGTGGAGTTGGGTTTCCCCACCTCAGAGGCACCGAGCAAAGACAGCAACAGCTCTGTTGCCTGCAGGCTGTCCTAGCAACAGGCCTCAGGATCTTCTCTGTGAACCCTGTCTGTGCAGAGCTTCTGCAGGCCATCGCTCCACTGAAGTCCTCCTAGGATGCCAGAAGGAGTCAATCTTCCTCCCTAGAACTCATTTCATTGTGTCCCTACCCAGGAAACAGGCTGTCTGCCCTGCCTTGTGACAGCCAGTGCTGCTTCACACCCTGGAAGATGGACATTTCTGCCAGCCCACCCTGCAGTCACCAGTCCCAAGCCACCAGGGCCTCTGTAGGCTGCAATGATGGTCCCTGGGGAAGTGCTTCTCACCCTCAGTGCTGCATTTGTTACTGCTGAGCATGAAATGATGCACCCAGTGCCCCAGCTAAGCAGTGTGAGGGTGTCACAGTGTCAGGGGTTGGAAGGGACCTCGGAAGCTCCCCCAGTCCAACCCCCCTGCCAGAGCAGGAGCACCCAGAGCAGGGGCACATAGGGATGCATCCAGTTGGGGTTTGAATGTCTCCAGCCAAGGAGACTCCACAACCTCTCTGGGCAGCCTGGCCCAGTGCTCTGTCACCTTACAGTGACAAAGTTCTTCCTGATATTCACATGGAACCTCCTGTGCTCCAGTTTGCATCCATTGCCCCTTGTTCCATCCCTGAGAAGAGCCTGGCTCCATCGTCCTGCCCCTCACCCTTTACATATTTGTAACCATGGATGAGGTCACCCCTCAGTCTCCTTTCTCCAAGCTAAAGAGCCCCAGCTCCCTCAGCCTCTCCTCATAAGGGAGATGTTCCACTCCCTTCATCATCTTTGTGGCTCTGTGCTGGACTCTTTCAAGCAGATCCCCTCCACCCTTCAGCAAGGAGGCCTCAGCTTCTCCTGCAGCTGCTCAGCCACCCCACATCCCAAACGTGCCGTGCATGGGGTGTGTTACAGCCCTGGCTGGGGAAATGCCACCACAGAACCCACTGCTCTCCAGTGCTACCAGTGGATGCTGCCCAGGGCAGTGACAGGAGCTGGGGATGGTAACTGGTCCCAGCAATCGCCAGGAACCCCCAGCCTGCTCCTTTCTCCTGGGACGGAGGGTGCCAGTGTGGGCAGGAGGAAGGGGAAGGGTCCCTGCAGCCTGGTGGGGCCTTGGGAGGAGACTTGTGCATGAAAAGATGGGAGAAGTTCAGCCCAGACCTTACAGAGTCAGCTCTCTCCACAACCAACACACACATGAGCAGGGGTCCCCTCTCTGCCCTAGGCCAGGTGTTTACCAGCAGGCCATGGGGACACTGAGACCATGCTTGGCCCACCGCTCCCTCCAGGAGGTCCTTCATGTCCCAGGGGGCCTGCTGAGCAGCCTGCAAGAGGAGGCAGCCCACCAGGGCTCCTGACAGGGAGAGGTCCTGCTGTCCTGCATGTGGGTGGGACAAGCAGGGACAACTCATGCACAGAGGTGTCTCTGCAGCAGTCGGGAGCCACACAGACTGCCCAGGCAGTGCAAGGACAGGGCTGGGCTGGGGCAGCCTTCTTGCCATGGTGGCCACCACTTCATCCCTTTGGCTCTTTCTTTGCCCATCCAACACTCGGCATAAACAGCTCGAGTGCCCAGCCTTGCCTCTCTGCACCATTATAACGTTGACTGGAACTACTGAACGGATTTATCCCCTGTAAATACATCCATTGAACCCAAGGCCCAGTTCTTTACTGCCCTGAATACCATCAGGTACCTGAGGTAGCACCTAGAAGATGTACAACCAGATGTGGTTGAAGCACAACAGACATTGCTTTGTCCACCATAAGGAGCTGGGAGTGCCCAAGGAGTCATCCCAAACAATGGGCTGGTTCAGCTATACTTGCTCTGGGAGTCTCCCAGGGAATGAACACTCATTCCAAGGCACACTCCTTCATCCCACTTCTTGTTTGCCTATGGTTTGAGGAGACCTCCATGCTACTCATTACCGGGATGGGGAGCGCCGTATGCAAAGGGCACTGCCAGCACGCTCGTTCATCCTGTTTCAGGAGCAGGAAATCTGGACTTGTCACAACCCACAGCAGTGATAAAGCCCTTTCTGACTCCTTCCTTCATAATTAACACATACGTGCTGCAATTTGTAGGGACTCCACAAAATCAGGGGGTCAAACAACCTATGTTGCAAAGACATCTTAAACAAGTCAAGTATAAACCAAGGGAGACAGTAAAAGGTTCCTCTGTAGCCATGTACATGCAGCAGCATTATCTTCAGCATCCTGAAGGGATTTTACTCTGAGGAGGTCTCATGTTCTGCCTCCCTGAAGTTCCCCTCACACACAAGCACCCCATGGTTTACATTCCACCCCACCCAATGCAAAGGTGGATGTGTTCTAGCTGCGGGACACCAACCACAACACAGACATTTGGTGAAATTAATTCAGTTCCTCCGAGATCAAAAGAAGCACAAATTTCAGGATGGCTTCTTGCTTTGCCTGTTGCAGAGATAAACCATAAGATTACACTGATCTTAATTTGAATTCTCCTCTGGGCTTGGATCCGTCCCGTCTGGTTCATGAACTCAGCCCCACATTACTGCGTCCTCCCCGTCGTGCCAAGGCTGTACCCAGGCTTGTTTGGGGATGTCTGTCACAAACACGCATGCAAATCACACTGCCTGGAGAAACCAGAGCTCTCTCCTCTCTGCCAGAAATAAAAATGTAAGTACCTTTGAAAATAACAGGAAAAAAAGTATAAAAGAAGTATACAAATAAGTAATAGAAGCGTAAGCACCTAAAGGAAACCCCAACAGCACAAACCACTTGTGACCGTTATCGCTACGCCCATCCCATCTCTCCTCCAGCCCAGTCTCCTGGCTGGCAAACACCAATCCACTACGTACAACCCACAGCCAACAGCTCTCCCACCACAAACACTGCTCCATCCCTGGGAACTCTCACAGAAAGCCTGCCTGCCACCTTCAGCCCTGCCATGAGGTCGTGTTCCTTCAGAACACTCAACCACAGCAAGGTGCCCAGCACTGCCTTACGGTACATCGTGACAGACTGGGTAGTGGACCTATGAACACCTCTGTGGCCAAGCTAGAAAGCTGCAGGACAAGGTCAGCATCACGCCAGCTCCAGTTTGCAGATCAGAACGTTTCAGGAAGGAGAAGTGAAGAACAAACCACCCTTTACCACCTCTTCCAGTCATTTCCCCAGCTCTTCCAGCTTGCAGTCAAGCACACGTACCAGCCCTGCGCTTCCTCACCAGCTCTATCTCCTTTCCTCCTCTGGGTAATGCCATCTTACGGGTTCCCAGCCTTCAGAGAAAGAATCTCAATCCATTTTAGCTAACAATTCACCTGAGAAGGTTCAATACTCTCCTTTCAGCCCACCTGACTATCAAGAGCCATGAGAACTAGTGAAACACCACCTAAGAAGTGTCTAGAAGAACTTTTAGCACAATTAGAGATAAATTCTAATTACAGTTCAAATATCCCAAAATCAGAATACCTTAGATCCAAAGGACAGTACCCTAACGAGGTGAAGAAACAAATCTAATGATGCAAAGAAGAACGAGAGGAAACAAACCCTGAAATCTCTCTGCATATCTAAGTGGCATCACAAATGCTTCTGCGGGGAGCTGTTTACTTCCAAACCAAATCACTGTGGAGCAAACAGGCCAAGAACAACAAACCACCCTGGCTCCTGCAGGTCGAGATACCACCCGCCCTGGAATGAGCTCCTGCGGATCTCCTGCCAGCACAGTGAGAAGATCCCACTGTTATTTAGGGAATTACACGCAAACTCACGCCCACATTGTGCATTAACACTACAAAGCCACATGCTGAAGGATGAAGAGATGTCAGGACAGCCAGGCAGCCAGCTCCAGGGGTCGTTCCTCCTCTCCCGGACACCTTCACCCAGCTGGATTCCTCCTGCTGTCCCCAGTATTCCCTCCTCCCCCAGCACCTGCCCCCCAGCCTGCTCCCAGGACTGTGCCAGCCTGCTGTGGACACGGGTGTCCAACGTGGCTGGAAGCGGAAGTGGCAGAGATTTCTGCTCCTAACTCACAAGATTCTACTGAGTGCACATAAACATTTTTTCCAAAGCTTTTGACTTTCAAGTTTGGCTTCATCTGTGGGGAGAACAGACAGCAGAGCTGAACAAACCCCCCAGCCCAGGCAAATCCCAGTTTCCTAGCCCAGAATGTGGGAAGATTTGGAATGAATGAAACAACTCGAGTTGTTTTTTGTTTGGTTGCTTTTTTTAAATGGGCACAAAACCATTTTACCTCCTCCTCCTCCTCATCATCTCTGTCTTTATTAAAAGCTCCCAACCAGAAGCTCAGTCTGAAGATGACATGGGATATTTTAGCCCAACTGGTCCCAGATTTGCAAAGCTAGAGGCAATTCTAAATAGTGCTTTCACAAAAAATCCTAGGTAACCTCTCTCGCAGACGGTGCTACTGATTCCACACAAAACCTCTACCTTCAAATCTCAACCTGCCAACAAGCTATGGATCTGTGGTCCAACTCCAAAGACAAAAAGGTACCTAGAGCCTTCACAGCAATTTGCCGAGTTAGTGGTGGAGGGATATTGATGCAAACCAAATCTACGTCCTGGTGCAGCAAGACATCGTCGGTCCGACTAGTGTAGAAGGAGATGTTCATTTCCTCTGCCAGCTGCTTGGCTTCCTCTTCCGTCTTCCCCCAAAGCGCTTCGATGGAGAAGCCTTCTGCTCTCAGCAAGGGCACCAGTACCCGGGCGGTGCTGCCAGTTCCAAACACACCCACTCCAGGAAGCATTTTCATCCTGCATTCAGGCGAGCATCGAGGCCTGGCCGCAAGCCTTCGAGATGACGCTCAGCTCCTCAGCTTTCCTTTCCACCTGCAGTTCCTAAAATGTGAAAAGTTACAAGTCAGTATCAACAAAAGGCACCTTTGGCTATCGAATGCATCCAGGCTGACTGTCAGCTCCTGTCCCTCACACGGCATGCAAAGATCCTAATGAAAACCCCAAAACTCACAACCTGTATAGAAATCGTAATAAGGGACAAGTCCTTACTGCAGAAGAATGGCAAGGAAGCAGCTTGACAAAGTCCTGAGCATCTCCTGAGCTTCAAAACTCAGGCTGCACATAGAGGAACACACAGGAGCACGGTGGGACAAAGCAGAGAGGCACCAAGTGGGAGTGACGGGAAGTGTCACGGGGACAGGACACAGAGTCTGTCGAACTGGCAGTAAAAGCAGTGGCTGTGATGATGTCAGGCTCCAGAGGAGACAAAGGTTTGGGAGATGAGGTAATACCTTTTATTAGACCGACTGGGATAGCTGGGAATAACAGGCAAGCTTCTGGGCACACCAATCTTGCTTCCAAATTAAATATACAAACTGGAGACAAATTAAATACACAAACTGGAAACAAC
The DNA here is from genome assembly GCA_013398125.1 of Aegotheles bennettii. Classification (NCBI taxonomy): domain Eukaryota; kingdom Metazoa; phylum Chordata; class Aves; order Caprimulgiformes; family Aegothelidae; genus Aegotheles; species Aegotheles bennettii. Next base: position 4,465 of record VZRW01013451.1, on the reverse strand, counting down.
TGCTTCGAGCGTAACAGATTTATGGCAAGCAGCTGAGCCACCCCAGAGAGCAGGGAGAAAACAAATCCTGTGGGGAAAGCCTGGATTCACAGAGCTTCTTCAGCCTGGGGTGGAGAAGGCGACAAGGAGAGAGAACATCAGTGCTTAAATGCACCCAAAACTGCTTTCAGAAGGGAATGGGCACTCCTCTATGGCCACTGTGGGGAGCTGAGTTCCACTTGACTCAGGACAGTTAAAGACACCTCCTCCTGCCTGTGCCTCCCAGAGCACAGGGGTTTGCACACAATTATTATATTACAAACACACAAGTGTTTCCTTAAGCCACACTTTTGGTCTTTTAAGTATTTCTTGGTAAATGAATCCCTTCGGATCCCCACTTGCCCGTTTGCCCTAGAACTGCTTCTGGCCACACCTGGGTGGACCACCTTCAGCACTCACTGCAGCGCTCCCTTCCAGGAGAGGGGTCGGGATTTCTGAGCAAATTTGGAGCTGAACTAAATTGGGAGGAGCTCTTGAGTCCCTCGGGGGCAGACAGGCCCTGTAGAGAGACCTTGACAAGCTGGAGAGATGGGCAATCACCAACCACATGAAGTTCAACAAGGACAAGTGCCAGGTTCTGCACCTGGGATGGGGCAACCCTGGTGGTGTGGGCAGACTGGGGAAGGAGTGGCTGGGGAGCAGCACAGCTGAGAGGGACCTGGGGGTCCTGGTTGGTGGCAGCTGAACATGAGCCAGCAGTGTGCCCTGGCAGCCAGGAGGGCCAACCCTGTCCTGGGGTGCATCAAGCACAGCGTGGCCAGCTGGTCAAGGGAGGGGATTGTCCCACTCTGCTCCGCACTGGTGTGGCCTCAGCTCGAGCACTGGGTGCAGTTTTGGGCTCTGCAGTGCCAATAGGACATCAAACTGCTGGAGCAAGTTCAGAGGAGGGCACAAGGATGGTGAAGAGCCTGGAAGGGATGAGCTATGAGGAGTGGCTGAGGTTACTTGGATTGTTCAGCCTGGAGAAGAGGAGGCTGAGGGGTGACCTCAGTGCAGTCCATGGCTTCCTCCCGAGGGGAAGAGAAGGGGCAGGGACCGATCTCTGCACTCCTGTGACCCATGGCAGGACTGGGGGTGACAGCAGGAGCTGAATCAGGGGAGGTTTAGGTTGGATATCAGGAAAAGGCTGAGGGTGCTCTATCACCAGAGGGTGGTGGAGCACTGGCACAGCCTCCCCAGGGCAGTGGTCACAGCACCAACCCTGCCTGAGCTCAAGCAGTGTTTGGGTGATGCTCTCAGGCCCATGGGGTGACTCTGGGGTGTCCTGCACAGGGACAGGAGTTGGACTCGATGATCCTGGAGGGTCCCTCCCAACTCTGCATGTTCTATGATTCTATGAAGTCTCCTCAACCTGTGACACTGCAGCAACCCACGATGTGGCTTTTGCTCTGTGCCTGTTTGAGTCCTTACCTCCTGCCCCCACTGTTAACCTTTTCTGAGCGAGTCTTTTTTTAGCAAGAAAAAGCTTTCTTAATTTTATAACCATGACAAACCCTGGTTTGTTTAGAAGCTTGTGATGAAAAAAGCAAAGCCTGCATTGCAAAGAGAACTGGTACCAACACCTGATCAACACCTCTGGATAAAAATCCCCACAAGGATCAGGAATCCTCAGCTGTTGTGGAAGGAGATGGTCACACATCTCCCCACCCCAAACACACACACACACACGTGGTTGGGCTGGGGGTGACCCTGGTAACAGAGCTGCAACCTGACTGAGTTTCTGGGCATTTCTGTGCTATAGACACTGAAATTGGCAACAAACAGCAGTGCTTGTGAGTATTTGTTTGCAAAGCACACACAAGTGTTTACAGGTGGGATAAAGCACCTCATGAAATGTTTATTGAATTAATTCCATACGTTTTCTGCTTGTTCTGGGCGATTTGCAGGCGTGCAGTCAGGGCCTGTCTTTTCATAAGCAAGAACAAAGTTAATTTGAACTTTAATTCACTCATTTTTAGCCAACATTTAGCAGAACACAGAAAGGATGGTTTCAAGAGGATCTTGAAATTATTCACTGTTCTAGATGAAAGGGTAACCCCTGCAGGAGTGACAGCTTGTGGTCAGGCTCTGTATGAACAATGCAAGCAAATCAAAGCCTCGTGGCTGGATGGATGGTGTGAGTAACTGTGCAAGTCCCCACACAGCTCCAGCGGGCAGGTTATGGGCTGAAAGCAGAAAAAAAGAGCATCATTGTGTTTTGAGCAGACACAGCCCCAGCAAGGTGGCACAGAGGCCAGGGGGGCACAGGCGTGCTCAACAACATCAAAAGTACACATGGCAAAAGCTTAGAAAAGGCTGAATGCCTTGAAAATGCCACCAAGAGCACTCTGCAGCACTGAGCATGGGCAACAGGAGCCTCCTGAGACACCGAGGAGCTGGTTCCTGTCTCACCCGCTCAGTTTAAGTTTTCCTTTTTTCAATCTAAATCCCACTGCAAGGACGAGGCCAGGCGAGGAGAGCTGTAGCTGTAATCAACAGCCTGCTCAGGCTGAGCAGAGATCCCAAGGGAACACTGCTGTGCCACCACAGGTGTCCCCACACACTGCTCTCTGGAGCTCCACATGTGCTTCTGACACTTCCCTAAATGGGGAAAAAAAGCAGAACTGGAATTGACACCAAGGTGAGCAAAAGCACCCAGTGGCTCCTCCATGGGCACCACCTGAGCAAGCAGAGGCTCCCGAGAGCGATGTGACACAGGGTGATGAAGCTGTGAGTGATGGAGAAAACCCAATTTTTCACTGTTTCTCCCAACACAAGAACAAATCCAAAGGAGCTCGGAGAAGGCAGGATCCAAACAACCCGAGGGAGGTGGCTCCTCACACCAAACCTGGGCCAGCTGTGGAATGCTGCGGGTGTCAGCCCGTTCCCAGGGGCCATAAGGGAAGCAATTCCCAGGAATCCCCTGAGGGTCACATCCAGCAGAAGCAGCTGAGCTGAGAACTGGTGAACATTGCGTTCAGCAGAGTGTGGAAACGGCTCCGAAACACCCAAAACAGAGACCAGCACCAGCTCAGGGTGAGGCACAACATCAACATGTTCACTGTAGGACCCTGCCAGTCTGGAACTGCCAAACAAGCCTCACTGAATTAGTCACACAAATCACAACAAGCCCTTTAGAAGCCAAAAAAAACCCCTCATGCACTGCTATCTGCCGTGGTTAAACGCTTTCCCGAGAAGCCTCCCAGGGAAGCACCAAAAGTCTTTTATTAGGAAGTGAAAACCAGATCAAAACAGGCACCTTGCATGCCAGGGGAGACAAATCAGTCTCCTTCTTCAAGAGATGAAACCATCAATGCCTGCAACATCAGTCTGAACTCAAACCTTCAAACAGAAGCACTCACAGCTCCTTTATCTTGTTGCTAGCTGCCATTCCTTTTCCTGGCCACAAATCATTCCTGCTGAACATCACAGGGAGTTTGAAGTCTTGCCCCGAGGTCACAGAAAGGAGCTGCTCAACTCCTTGGCACACACAGCACCACGCATTTCTGTGGCCCAACGCCATGAAAAACCTGACAGTTCCTACAGGATCCAGTTCAGTGCCACATCGGAGCAATCAGGGAGTTCAGAAGACAGAAGTCTCAAAAAATAAATGGTACAGTCAAGGACTGCAGTGCCCAGAAACCATCGTGGACCATTACAGGTGGCCCAGGGCAGTAAAAGGTAACACCCCACATCCTGAAAGATGCTGGGCAGGGCAACACTGGAAGAAGAAAGGAAGAAGGAAACAACTCCTGCTTCTCCAACTCATCCTAAAAAGCTCCATTCTGGTTCCACGGAAGGTGAGGCAGGTGGTGGAGGAGCACACCAGCACCAGGGGCACTGTTCTCATCCAGCTGGACACTGCTGTTGGGTGTGCAAAGCCAGCGAGGACAAGGGACAAGGGCTGTGCAATGATCACAGAATCCCAGAATCCCAGGGGTTGGAAGGGACCTCGAAAGCTCATCCAGTCCAACCCCCCTGCCAGAGCAGGGTCACCCAGAGTCCATCACACAGGAACGCATCCAGGCGGGGTTTGAATGTCTCCAGCCAAGGAGACTCCACAGCCTCTCTGGGCAGCCTGGTCCAGTGCTCTGGCACTCTCACAGGAAAGAAGTTCTTCCTGAGATTCACATGGAACCTCCTGTGCTCCAGTTTGCATCCATTGCCCCTTGTCCTGTCCCTGGTCAGCACTGGCTGTGCCAGGGATCTGTGAGAACCTTGGAGGCAAAACCTGCACGGGAACGGCTCGGGTGGTGCAGCCGTGACCTCCGGGCCCCGCAGGGATCCCCCGTGGGAGGACCCGGCTCTGCAGGGACCGGGCAGCGGGAGCAGGGGGGGCCCCGGAGCCCCCTCGGAAGCCGGAGGCCACCGGAGACGCGAGAGCTGCTGAGTGCGGCCCCAGCCCCGCACCCCCCGCTCCGGGGGGGCCGCAGCCACAGCCACGGCC
>VZRW01013440.1:1675115-1684964 GCA_013398125.1 Aegotheles bennettii | reverse complement strand
GGGTGGGGAAAATGACTAATGAAGCTAATTAAAAGAAGCATTGGAATCTGCTTTCTACCCTCATTAACAATTAGCAGGGCACTGGCCAGTTTGTACCCTGTGTTTTACCTTAACAACATTCTATTTGCTCTTTGTATATTTAAGTGTTGTAAGGAAATGTGTTTCAATCAAACTGAACATGAGATAAAGATGTGGCTTTTGTGATATTCTATCACAAACACTTTTATTGTATCTCTGTAAAATACAATGTATGTATGCATGTAAGTGTTTTTGTCCTAATGTTGCTACTTCCCATGGCAAAAGAAAAAAAAAAGGAAAAAAAAAGAAAAAAAGTCAGGCTCATAGCAGCTGCTGTGTAGAAATTTTCACCTACTTCTAATTTGCTGAATGAAGAAAAATCTTTTATTTGTGATATTTTCAGAGACATTTGCTCTAGTATGGTGTATTTAAATAATAAAAAAGTAAAACAAACAATGCTGAATTGAGTATGGGTTTTAGAAATGTTGCTCTCTTTTTTTTTTTTTTTAAGCCCCTGCATTCAAAACATTATTCTGGAACTATAGCTCATGTAGTCACTACCTTAGTTGTCAATTACATTTAAAAGTATTTTTTTGGTTTAGACCTTCTTTTTGTCTTATGACAGTAAAGAATCTGTTAAACTACTTAACCGTGTTACTTTTGCCAAGGATACAGAGCACTGTTTCAAAATTATCTTTATTTTTCATTGAGATTCTTAATTCTGGTAACAGCAAGTATATCACGATTCATATTGCAGTGAATTATGGTACATATATTGGTGTTATGGTCTTTCTGTCCAGTTCCTTTCTGCAGAATCATCTGTGCTGAGGGCGTGCATGTGGCTGTGAGTGTGCAAGCATGAGAGTGTGTGCATATACCATAAGAGGTCAAAGAAGAATAAAAAAACAACAAAAGGTCTGTACCTCATGCTGAGCACTAGAATTGAGTATTCATAAGAAGGAATACAATAGCTATTCTCATCTCAACAACATGGAAGTTGCCTTTGCTGGGGTAAGAGACTAACTTTTCTGAAAGAAAGCAAGCCATGTTCCCCGGGCTGTTTCTGAGAACTACCTGATCTCAGATATGATCTGGTCTCTGAAAGCAGACAAACAAAACACGCACACACGCCTCCACACCCCCAGAGCAACAAAACCTCCTGTAAGCTTAGAAAGGAAGCAACTTCATTTAGTGGGGTTTTTCCCATCAGCTGCTTAGTGGTAAAGCTGTGCAGAATAATTCTGAGAAAAAAATTCTGACTTCTCATGTTTCTAGCAAGAAATCTAATGTGAATCTATGGCTGTGCAGTGTATGCCTTCAGTCAGGAGACTGCAAGCATCTAGAATGTGCCTGTGCTGCAATTAATAACAAACCAATATGAACAACTACTCTACTTTTATAGGAGACTAATACATTTGAAATACAGCACAATTATGTTTTCTTCTTTAATTCTGCTTTTGAGATGTTTACTGTTCAGTGTGCTTGGTTACGGAGTGAGCTTGACTTATTTTTGTTGTGATGTCGATACACAAAAGCTGATTTATAGATTTGTCTGTCTAAACAACCAACAGCAGATATTTTTTTTTCCAGATTCTACTTCTTGACCCCTAGTATATTGGAGGTCTGCTGAATTTCTTCTTTTAACAGTTCGGTGCTTGAGGAAAAATAGGACTGTCGGAGAGAAAAGAAAATGTCGTAATGTACAGTATCAGACAGTAAAGACAAAAGAATATTTGCATAACATAAAGCAATAAAATGACTGACACTATGTATGACTTTTTAATTAAATGCACTTACATGTTTTTAAAATAAGTTTCTAAGCTTTTTGATCTGGCATTAAAGTCTTTAGGTAGAGTCCTGCAAAGTGTGCTGCTTCAATAGCTTTGAAAAGACACTTGAAGGCATGTGAATATAGAATTCAAGAATTAGTGAGACTGTAGACATCTTTTTATATTCTTGCAGTATAAGCACTCACGGTACAGTGTTTAAATCTAACATACACAGATTTTTGGTTGTCCAATATAACCTAGAAGTGCTAAGAAGATAGCTAATAACTTCTAGTAAGTAATGTAGTATAGCATTTAGTGATGTAGAGGTTGAAGTTCATTAATGGCTTTAAATAAACTATTATATGACTCGTTTGTAAAGCACAGCTACCTATTTAATAGCTTACTTTAAAAGCATTTCTTAAGTTGCAGACCTATAAGATTACAAATGTCACTCATGTTAGCATAATCCACATGCAAGTGATGAAGCCCTTGCTTTGATGTGCTAAATTGGGGGAGGACTAATGGAGCTATGAATATACAATAGAACATATTTAAGTAGTATTCTTGCTTTAGGTAAAACACTGTCTTGAAACCAGAGGCATTTCAGACAATGAAACAGGCTCTAATGGGGATGGTAGGTATGGATAGAAGGCTACTGGAAACACTTAGATTTGTCCTTAGGTGAAAAATCACTTTTTAGGCGATCTGTAAGGAAAACAAGTACTTGTTCACCTTTTATCACATGCATTTGCTACACTGATGCTGAAATACACCCTCTGCATTTAGTGCAGTCGTACAAATAATCATTCGGTAAGAGCTTCCCTCACTCCAAAAATGAATGCTGTTATAAAAAAATCAAAGGAAATACTACTAATCTGAAATCATCCTCGTGAACGTGGATAAAATGTTCTGTCTATACTGCATCTAAATGTCTCAATCATACAAATTGTCACTCTTATTAATGAAACAATTTTGTAAAAAGATTGCCCTCTAAATGGGTTTAATGTTTTTACCTATCCAGCTGTCTAGTTACGAGATTTACTCATTCTGGCAGCCAGTGGGACATTAAGCCTTTCCAAACCAAATTCTGTTTGCAACAAGATACTGTCTTTTCAGTCCTACATGATTTGTCTTTAAATATTTTAACAGGTTATGCAGTATCTTATGAAATATAAAATGAGAATGTCTTACCAAAATGAAGCCTATGAAATTAAGTCACATCTTTAGAATATTAACCACACTGAGTTTGTCTCCCTTTTCCCCTGTTAGTTTTAACACTGATAAAATTTGCATCATCTAATTTTAGGGTAAATATGTTAAAAAAAATAAACTAATCACATACTGGCATAGTATGACTTGTTATCAAGTACTGTCAGGCATTTCTAAAGATCTTTTTATCAAATTCTTTGGCTGGTAGTTATATGTCAAGTGTGAAGCTTTTTTGCTAGGCTAGACGTTCTGAACAGTTCTATTAAATTACAAAATTGAGATCAGAACATTTATGTATATATATATTTTTTTAAGTATTGTATTTCTTCAGTGTGAAACTATGTGTTCCAGGTCTGATTTCACTGCCTGACCCTCCTGTACCTGAAGTACCAGATAACCATTGTTGCTGCCTGTTACTGTTAGTACCAGGTGTATGCCTATTGTCAGTCCAGCTAAGCCACAGAAGAGCTTATTGCAATTAAATAGCAATTTGTTTCTATGAAACTGCAATTAAAGTATTACTGATCAGCCATTTTAGATTGGCAGTGCTGTGACTGCATGTTAAACAGTGAGGAGCTCTCCATTTATTTCTGCAGAGTCTGAGCTGCAAGTAACAGTAAAGTGTAACATGCTCACCTGTGTCCCTTGTCAAGTTGAAAGTATGAGTCCTCTGTGAAGCACCGTGATCTCATCACGAACATGCTGAGAGCAATGACAAGTCAGGGCTGATCTCTGTAGGTTGAACTTGCAACTTACAGGACCTGAAGTTATTATTGTTTTCTGTTCCTGTATAAGCAGGGATGTGTACGCTTCCTACAGGGGTTGTTTTCAACTTTAGATTGATTCTGTTGAGAATGGACTGCAAGTTGTGGGCTGCAAGCCAATAACGTACTGCAGGTCCTGACTTGTTAGAGCTGTGTGAACAGGGCTACTATATCTCCTTAATCACAACTAATAAAAGACTAGCAGAAAGCAATCAATTACCTCATAAGTTGGTGTTTGGTTTTTTTTTTTTTTAATAAAAAGCAAAAGTTTATCTTACATGGCTATTATTTTCACACTTGTACAACAGATGAGACAGTGTAAAGCAAGCCAATAAGCTTACCTGTGTGCATCCAGGGTTTGCTGGCGACTGTTTGCCTCTCACATTCCTGGGAAGCCACCGTGCTTCTGCCCCTGAGCCCCCCAGAACCTGCCAGCCACTGCCAAGCTTGTAGCCATTCGCGGTTGACTTGAAATCTGAAATGTAAATTTTTGGTGCAAATTAAAATCTTGTTTGTAAGAACTCAAAGAGGAATTAACTTTGTAGTGGTAATTATATTTCTTAATTATCACCATATTTTAACAAAGTCTGAGACATGTTAACTTCAGTTCCTGCATTTTTGCACGGTGGAGGCTGCAGACATCCTCGTTCCTTCCCCAGAGGGGCTGACATCACACCTGTGGCATGCATGAGATAAGCACTGCTTCATTTAGAAACAGGTTCCTGTCTCAGTGATGTTCCTCACGGGGCTCGGGCCCTCGTCCTGAAGCGTGGCACATCGGGGTAGATGAGTGCTGCTGAGCAAACTGCTGCATGGGGTGGTAAGTGGGTGACAGGAGCACCCATGTGCTGGCTGCACCGCAGTAGGAGCCCAGCGTGTGCAGGCTCTTAGCCCCTGGCAAGTGGCAGGTAAACTGCCTCTGCCTAAACCCCAGTGAAAATGGCCCCGCTGACAGCCAGTAATTCATTCATATTTCTGAGCCCAAGGCCTGAAAAAAGTCCTGTTTACTGGAGACAGATGAAACTGCATTGAAGATTTTTTAATTCTTTTTTTCCCCTCCTCTGTGGGTATTTTTTAACAGGTCAAGTTCTGCTGTTGTGCTTCTTCTAACAGTAGCTGTAGCATTAGTTCACAGAAATGGTTTTCATCTGCAGGAGGCTACACAGTTCAAGGGGGAGGCACTAGGATCTCAGACAGTCTGGGGATGCAGTCTCAGACCTGCCAGGTGGCTCATGTCGCTTTTTTGCCTCTGCTCTCCTTTAACTTGCCCATTAAAGGGCAAGCAAGGGCCTGGCACCACAAGGGCTGGAGTGATTTTGTTTTTTAACGAGGTCTTTTAGTGCTACTGTATTAAAAGTAATATTGCAGAACATTAGCAACTGGAAAGGCATGTGCAGGCCACACTACGGTGTGTTTAGCCAAATCAGAAAAGATACAGGGTCCAGTGACTGAAACGAGCTGTCCCTGTACTAGGGTGATGCTTGAAGAATGCTGTGTAGGGTCTCAAGCCTCTGAAGGACCAGTCCTGAAAAGGGCCTGGCATTTCAAACAGCAAAGCACGCACAGCCAGGAAGGTTGGACATTTCAATAGGTGCTGAGCAACTTCTGAAAAAGTTGAGCTTAAACTTCTCTCATATTCACCACTCAAAAACAGGCCTTGTAGACCATTGTGCCATTTTGTTCCCATGTGTAGTATCAATCTTACATTTTTGTAATAATTTTATGTTTAAATCTATCCCTGCTACAGTAGATATTGACAAATGTTGAGCTTAAAAACAGATATTTTTTAAAAAAATAAATTTTTTTTAAAAAAGAAAAGTATTTTGCTTTCTAGGATTGTTTTATTCACTAACTTAAAAAAACCCAAACTAAACAAAAAACCCTCAATAATTTTGTTGCAGAAGTCCTATAAACTATAGCATTAAGCCCAAAACTAAGCTTGAGACATTCTTCCCCAGAGAGAATTTATTTTAGCGCTATAGTGGATATAAAATGGACATTTTGAAAAGAGTCAGTCCTCTGGTTGGGTCCTGGACCCAGTGAAACTTGGATGCCCATGGGGGAGCCATGCTGCCAAGCACTGTGTGGTTGGCAGCATGAAAGGAGCTCTCACACCCTGAGCCTGCCCCAGTGCCTTCCTTGGCAGCAGTGAGTGGTCCCCGCTACTGCTCATCATACCCTTTGCTCTTAAGGGAGTGGTGGCTGTTGGGCAAGCCAAAGCTCTGTGTGTGCAGCCAGGTTCCTCTGCAGCTAAACCAGCTGATGTTTCTTTCTTGCATTGTTGGAATGTGCTGTTAATTACATTTCGAAATATCCATATAGTTTTCCTCTTAGGGGATCTTACAAGCAAGCTTTTCACTAACAACTTCTGTGGTTCGCTGTAACCTCTCAGAATAATCACTGGTTCCATTGAACTTACACCAGTTGTTCTGTTAAACTAAATTGAGAGAACAGGGCCTACATTCATTCTCGAAAGGCAAGAGATTGCCCTGTGATTTGGGGAAAATCTTGATTGCTTACAGAAGAATAAATAAACAAGGCAGATATTAACTTTACACCTGACTTCAATTTCTTTGAGCAGTGAAGAAATGTCCAGTAGGAGGTAAAAAAATCCAGCCAAAACCCATAAGCCAGCCATTAATAGGCTAATTTTATTGTGCTGTAAAATCATCAGCTGCTTATAGAAAACCAAGGGGCAATGAATGCAGTATTTGTCTTGCATTCTTAGAAAAAAAACTTAAGATCAAACAGCCCCTAAAAGACTGAGCTGATATGCATCCAACTTACATGTTTTTGGATATCCTCTGATATTCATTCCACTGATGTATTTGATAGGTAATTATATCAGCCATATCAAGGTGCTCATACCAAGTAGTGGAAGACTTCAGTGTTTTGCCATAAAGCTTATACCCCTTGTTACTGAACTCTCAATCAGACTTGGGATCTGCAGCAATCATTTGAAAGCTGTAGCTGGTATTTTTGTGCTTATGCCACATTTAAAAATTATTATTCTTGCTTCATCAGTTAGTCTTTTTAGCTGGCTTGAAAAAAAAACATATTGCAAATGAGCTACTATTCTTATTTGTTGTTTTAAGAAGGGTAAGCACTGAAGTATTCAAATGGAACAGATTATACCTTTGATTACATCCAAACAGGATGCTGAGCTGATTTTTCTATTTTCCGTTTAATTGCTATAGTTCAAAGAGATATTGCAAATTTGTAGATGAATTATTTAAGCATAGCCTTCTGGCCTCTGTGTTTATGAGAGACACCAAAAGGGGGAAAAAAAAAGAAAAATAATTTAAAGGGGAAAATTGCCAATTCCTTCTTTAAGAAAGAAGCTTAAATAAAACACCTTGGGGGAGATGTTTTAGCTGGATAGATGTTTCATGCTTTCTGGAAGCATCTTGAGACTCCATGGAATTTGTATCCCAACCACACCGGGTCCCTCACTCCTGAGGGACCTCCCACACACACTCATGCCATGGGTAGCAAAGTGCTGTTTCCTCTCTTACCTGCTTGTCAGTGAGTGTGTTGCTTCACAGACACAATTCCAAGCAGCCACCCTTTTCATGGATGTGCTTGATCTCTGTTCTCCTACACACAAAATAAGAATAATGAAAGCAAACAATTCATCACTTCTTAAACTAAATATATTTCCATTTTGTTTGCACGTGCCTGTGTATATATCATTCACCGTATGTATTTAGAATATGTACTACGACATTACAGCCAGTGATAAATCCTGCTCTCTTACTATATGTGTTATTTGCCGCAACATTAAGCTAGGTAAGAATTTTATATGTAACTTGTACCAAAACTAAATATATTGTAGAATTGATGCACAGTTGTAAACAAGAGCATAACTTCCTCCTTCAGCACAGTTGAAGGTGGCAGCTTGTGCAGCAATTCTTTTGTAAACAATTGCAGACTTTCCAAAGAATAAGCCAGTTAATTACATTTTTAATGATGTTTTTAGAAAATGCGATTCTTGGGGGTGTTGTTGGTGGTGTGTGTCTATAACACCAACCAAAAAAAAGTAAGCCTAAAGCTTGTACTGTATAAAGAATTGCTGTGGGGAAAAGAACTGGTTTGTGCTGGGCCCAGGTCTTTTGCTCTCCCCATCTTCTTTTTTCCTTCTACTGAACTTGCCTGCATAGGGCATTTTTATTTATCTTTATTTTACTGTGAATTTAAAGAAAGATAGCACTGGCACAATCTATGAGGTTTTCTTGGTGGATCATCTTATTTCATTATTTTCAATAGTGCTAAGTGTGTGCCACTGTCACAGGTTTCGCCAGTGGGTGGTGGAATGGCAGCCGTGCTCGTTTCAGGGTTGATGGAACAGGGACCCACGCCATGTGTGTGGAGAAACAGCCACAGTGGCCATTCTCAGTCTGAGAGCTGGCAGCACTTGTTGTGTTACTTCTACACCTACCTATATGCTTACTAATAATAAATCACCCCTGCAACCCCTTGATGGTAACTGATAACAAAGTTAGCACAGGTACAGCAATCTCCCCAAGGCCCAGACTCCGATGGGGTCACCGTGGTGTGGAACCCAGCAGTGCAGCTTCCCACGGGTGACCTACAGCACAACCAGCAGCACTGCTCAGCAGGTAGAGCTCAAGGTGCCCAGGTAAGGCCACTCCACCTCACTCCTGAACAGATCAATGGTGTTATACATGACAAAAAAACAGCAGCCCCTTGCCCAGCACTCCCAGTCCCAAACTGGCCTCGGTAGCCAGGGGGGTACCTGGGTCCAGCGTCTCCAGCAGCAGTCTGCAAAGCCTCAGAGTGGCTGTGCTGGTCCTGCTTCAGGAGGCAGGGGAAGGCGGCCTGTCCCAGCGCACGATGCTCTTCTCCAGGGAGAACACAGGCTGCAGGCACAGCAGCAGCGCAGGGAGAGATGACGAGAGGTGACCCCGGCCCTGCAGCCCCAGGGGGGCTCTGAGGAGCCATTTTATAGCGAGCGCCATGGGCAGGGGCGCTGTGATTGGCCCCTTGGGGTCACCTGACCCGCCCGCCCCTCCCCTCAGCGCAGCCCCCCCATGGGCACTGCCCCAGCGCGGGGGCAGGGGGGGGGCTCGGGGTGGTGCAGAACATTTTCACCCTGGGGCTCCCAAACCAGGGCAGGTGCCCACTTAAGAGAGCTGATGCAGCACATAGCAAAGCTCAAGATGTCCTCTAAAACACACAAAACTCCTGCAAGGCCATGACAGAAGTAGGTTCTAACGCGAGCAGCGTTGGCAGCTTTGAGGGGCTGCTGTGGTCCAGCCTACAGACACATCACAGGCCATGGGGAGAGGTTCAGGGAGAAACCCAACTAGCTGGAGTAAGAGTAGTACACTACTTTTAATGATGGAGTTCAGGGGAAAGAGGCACCAGGGGCAGCTGTATTAATCCTGTAATAACTTGAAATATAATCAGTACACTGCTGCAGGGATGGCTAGGAAGGGAGGGCGGTGGAGGTGTCAGGGTTTAAGTTCACAGGCTTTCCCAGTTCATTAAAAAGTGAATCAATCAGAGAAACAGGTTGGCTTTTCAAAGGGCTGGCAGTTGTGAGCGGGCCTCAGACGTCAGGAGGCACACAGATGGTGTGCCCGTCCTCACGCGGAGGTTGCTGGGGCTCAGCAGCCGCCCGTTTGAGAAGGCGGCTGTGTTTTACCCTGCCCGAGCCAGTAAAATGTGTTATAATGTGCTAGGGGAGATTCTGGCTGGATTTTGAGAACTTAAAAGCTAGGCAGTGTTGGTGATGTGGGCCATATAAAAGTGATGCTGATAGATGTTTACAAAGGGGGAAAAAAAGAAGTTCTGTTTTATGATTTCTAGAGTGGTGGTTTAACCAGGAGGCAAATGTGCAGAAGGAGTCTGCCTACAGGACCCCTCTCTGTAGGCAGCTGGTATAGTAATTAGTTCATTACTATTAATTTTTGCCATCCCTGGACTGATCAGTGATGTGTTTTAAAGAAAAAACAAGTGCCATTCGTATATGTGGATATGGCAGTTCCTACATCTTTTTGATGAAGCCTGTGCATGTACAGGCTGGGGAACATCCTTGGAGAGTGAGCTGACACCCACAGGCACTC
>VZRW01013440.1:1667615-1670115 GCA_013398125.1 Aegotheles bennettii | reverse complement strand
GCTCATCCTTTGGCTCATGCCAGATTGATATTGAGGATAAATTTGGTTCTTATCCTTCTTCCTGAGGGAAATGAGTGTTCACAGCTCTGCAGGAACTGGCCTTTGAGATGCTGAGCAAACAGGACTGGTGAGATAGGACCACCTTCATTGTGAAAGCAAGGAGAGAAAACTTCTTCTCAGGCTCAACTAGCAAGTATTTTAAAGCTTTCTGCCCATCACTTTTAAAATAACATACTTTTATGATCTGTCAATCATATCAATATTCTAATGATATTTTAAAGGCATATTTTCTTTTTGACATGCTATCCATTTATCTGTCTATGTTTTTCTCTAACTAGGGTCATACAACTCGCACACCAAGCTCTTTTAGTGAATGATGCTGCATATGACACATGGTTACCCATTAAATTCAAAAGATAGGTCATGAGTAGATGAATCAGTTCAAACCAGTTCAGAATTGCACTATGCTAGTAATTTTCTTCTGTTGGTTATTTTATTGCTACAGTCCTAACCTGCTTGAATGCACACTTCCAATGTACTAATTGCAAAGAAGAAATCTGTAAGGGACTCTAGTTATCACCATATCTTTTGAGTAAACCATTAATGGATATGCTCTGGCACATATTTGCAGCTGTATTCTTCAGCAGCTGTCCTTGGTATGGAAAAACCCCCAGCATATCTTGAAAAAAAAAAATCACTTTGCATTTCAAGCTAGGAAATCTCTCTACGTTCCATCTGACTTATGGATTGTGAAAAGCTACCGTAGTGAAAAACAAATTGTTGGATACATATCACATCGAAGGTTTATATGATATACCACTCAGCATGGAGCCTGGTTTGATTTACTTTGCACCCAAGCAAAGGAAACTGAAATGAAAATAGTGCTTTTCCATCCCTTGTATTCCCTGCTATATTCTGCCATCCTTCTGAAGGTAAAGCATGTCATGCAGTCCCTCTAGGTTTGCATTCAGTAACTAATGGCAGGATAAAGCTTTGATATCTAGGTGGATGGTACATGGCAGCACAGGTAGAACTAAATGTCTCATTTCTCAGTTCATACCCAATTTGGAGAGGTTTGTGGATCTTCCTGTCTTGCAGAAGAGACCAGGGAGCTAAGGGGGAGAACAGCTTCTCTATGCACTAACCCCTGCTCTGGTTTAGAGATACCAAGGACCTGCTGTGATTCAGTTGGGAGTGTAACAAAGACTATGGCACTAGGCAAATTACTCACTGCCTGACATTTGGGAGCACATAAAATGTTAGAGAGTATTTAAAATTACGTAAATGAATATTTTCATATAGCATGTTTGGCTGTATTCCTGGCCTGTATTATTTTCCTGGGTTGGATGCCTCCATCTCCAGCAGATATTCAGTCCTTAAAAGGGGTTGGCTTTTATTTCATTCTATATATTCTTCTGCTATCTATTATTCTAAAGAGATTAATGGATCAGCCCAGATATGTTTCATGTTGTGAGGAGAGGGAAGGAAACAGCCTGAAAATCATCACCAGTTCAACACTGAGCTGATATTTGTGGCGATGAAAACTTACTCCATGGTGTTTTTACCTTGTGATTTGGATTCCATGGGGTAACAATCAGCTTCAAAAACCTCATTGTGACACTGCTTTCAAAGTCAAATAAGGAACGTCAATGAGAACACACCACCCCCCAAGTGGCTCCCCTCCAGCTTCATAACCCCAATTTATTTTTGACATTGCACCATAAGACTGAAATGATTAATCTATAATAGATTATCTCACAAATCTGCTACAGAAGAACAGAGGATGTGATTTGCTCAGGATTTGGCACACTGGCATTGGCATGTCAGAGCAAAGGGTTTAATGAATGCTGCACAACAGAAAAACAAAATGGGGAGAAGCTTGGGCTATTGGAGTGGCTCAGTGCGAGGGAACCCACCTTCCAACAGTTGCATTAACCACTGATCACTTGACTTACCACTAATATTTGAGCACATAATTCTCATCAGCCTTCCAGAAAGACTTCTCCAAGCTTAGACGTTCAACACAACCTGCCTTGAGCTTGCATTTCAGAGGTGCTAAGTACCTATAAAACAGAAACAGAACCATTTACCCCACCTTTGCAGTTGCCCCGTGGGATCACTGGATGTGTGCTACAGAAGTGCAAAGTGTAGTTATTTGTGAGAGGTGTTGAATGCCTGCGGGAAACAAACAGCTGGATGGCTACACCATATACTTGTGCTACTGAATGCTCACCTCCTTTTCAGAGAGTAAAGGATGCTTGTGTGGAACCTGCTGCATAATTTACTGTACCGCATGTCATGGGTTTGGCCAACAACTGGGAGACAGCTGCTCTGTGTGATCCCCCCACCACCCTCCCAAGGGAAGATAACAGGGGAACACGGGAGAGAGACTTTGAAGTTGGAAAAAAGATAGAACCATTATAATGAAACAGGAAATAATAACAATAATAAAAAAGATGGTGAATTATATACAAAGAAGTAAATATATCCAGATCTATAA
>VZRW01013440.1:1562197-1667384 GCA_013398125.1 Aegotheles bennettii | reverse complement strand
CCCGCCCGCCCCTCCCCTCAGCGCAGCCCCCCCATGGGCACTGCCCCAGCGCGGGGGCAGGGGGGGGGGCTCGGGGTGGTGCAGAACATTTTCACCCTGGGGCTCCCAAACCAGGGCACTGTGAATCATTTTCCATGCATAATTTTCAGCCTGCGGAATCTAGTTAAGAAAGGCAAGCATATTGTTTTCCTGGGACATGAGTACCTCTGGTATGAAACTTAGAAGCCGAAAGCTATCAAAACAAATCAGAGTGACGCCTAAGTTGGCAGGCAGCATTTTCTGGTGATGCTGAAACATATTTGCCAGTTAAGAAAGGTTCTTGGCCTTCTCTCTCATTTTAAAAAATGGTTAGGAACACTAGAAAGTTGAGAAAAAAATTCTCTCTCACCTGTGTGACCTTGGCCAAAAGCTGAAAACAATCATCCAGTTGAGAGCAGGACACTGCGAAGGGAAGCATGGTTGTACCGTTAGTGCCATTCAGTAACACCTTCTGCTGGTAAACCTCCAATTCTCTTTTTGCAGTATCTCACTATTTACTAAGTAGCCTGAGATAAATACAGTGCTATAACCTCTATTTCCGCTATCTTTAGGGAGATTTACCTGGCAGTCCAGGCTGTCCTTTCCAGCATCAGGAGCTGAACAAAGTTCTCCTCGTAGTAACAGAGTTTATTAGTCTGCAATGCCCCTTCACTTGACCTGTTGGGACTCCTCTTTTGCTAGTGCTTCTGTCAGCCCTTGGCCTTCTGCATGGGGCCAGTGAAGGTCTCAGTCTCCAGGCACTTAGGCCAGAATAAAGACTAATAATTCATTTTGCGTGCACCATCAAGCAGCAGTTGTGTTTAAATTGTTGACCCAAGGCAAAGGTGCAAGTCAGTGATCTCTCTCATGGAAGTACAGGAGGATGGTGGCAGTCTGTAAGACAAAACTCCACGGATGGGCAGCAAGCTAGGAGGTGTCTGAAATGGCTCTGGGGCTGGGGAACTGCCCCATGACCCAGCACTGTTGATGGACAGCTGTGACAGACAACATCAAAAGTTACTAGTTTCATATTAGCTGTTTTTTTTTGTCCCAAGGTGCGGGCTTTCTTTGGTTTTGTATCTGTGTGTGTGTGTGTGGGTGATGGCAGCTTTCCCCCAGACAGACTGAAGCTTGCCCAGGGAGTGCTGACATGATCCAGCCTCTGTAGCAATGTACAATGTAGCCAGGCACAACACAGGAAAGCAAACAAACCCAGGAAAATAGGGATGCTGCTGCCACAAATTCTGGGGAGCTTGAATTTAAATCCCTTCCCCTCTCTCTGTCCAAGCCATGCTTCTCCTTAGAGACATCAGAAATTAGGTCTTCGCATCATGCTCACCCAAGGTCCAGAAGCAGGTTCCACTACTCTCTGCTGGGCCACCCCAGCCAGGAAGCAAGTTATCTATTGAAAGTTACGTAGAACTTTTTACTTGGTTGACAGCAAAGGCAGCATTAACAGCTAAAATTTAGAGTGGAAAAAATTTGTCTGCCAAACAGTACTTGAAGGTTTTGGGGGATTGATGCAAGTGGTTGCATTTGCTCAATGCAAATTTCTTTCCAGGCCATTTTATGAGCATTGCCACATATATTGTCTCCATCTCCACCTCTAGGGTCTCCCGACTTCACCTGAGGTCCCACCTGCAGACCAGGGATGGTGGAATGCCCAGTGGGAGTGACTGCTAATGGAGCATAAATTTGCTGCATAGGGTTTTACAGCTCCAGTGGGAAGTATCGGGGTCTTATTGTCACAGATGGCTGAAAGCATCTGCCTAAAAACAGGAGTCAGGACAAGTCTAAGTTGTGGGTCTGGCTTGGAAAGTGGAAGGCAGTGAGGTTTCACTCCTGGCTGTGTAAAGCTCTGAGTTCAATCCCTGCCTCATGCCTCTTTTCCCACCTGCAGCACCACTGAAGAGCTGTTGTGCTTATGAGATGCTTAACTCCTCTCATGCTTTGGGGTCATATAAATGCCAGGAACACCCACACCCAGAGAAGTGGACATGAAAATCCAGCATGCAGACCCGGGTGCNACATATATTGTCTCCATCTCCACCTCTAGGGTCTCCTGACTTCACCTGAGGTCCCACCTGCAGACCAGGGATGGTGGAATGCCCAGTGGGAGTGACTGCTAGTGAAGCATAAATTTGCTGCATAGGGTTTTACAGCTCCAGTGGGAAGTATCGGGGTCTTATTGTCACAGATGGCTGAAAGCATCTGCCTAAAAACAGGAGTCAGGACAAGTCTAAGTTGTGGGTCTGGCTTGGAAAGTGGAAGGCAGTGAGGTTTCACTCCTGGCTGTGTAAAGCTCTGAGTTCAATCCCTGCCTCATGCCTCTTTTCCCACCTGCAGCACCACTGAAGAGCTGTTGTGCTTATGAGATGCTTAACTCCTCTCATGCTTTGGGGTCATATAAATGCCAGGAACACCCAAACCCAGAGAAGTGGACATGAAAATCCAGCATGCAGACCCTGGTGCCAGTTCATCTGAGAGCCTGTGTCCTGCTCTACAACTGCCACTTTGGGCTCAGGAGTGCGGGCAAGTGGCAACATCAGTCGCCCTCTGCAACCAACTGCCCTGGGTCTGTGAGTCCACGGACCTCAGGACTTTTGTCAGTAAGGTCTAAAATGTAAAGAAGGATGATCTATTTTCCAAACAGGCAGTCTGGGTCTTTCCAGAGTCCATGTTTGTTTGTTTTTTTGTGAAAGCCAGTAATCATAGAAATAAAGTAGTTGGATGAACCATAATTTACTAGCATGAACTCCGCTTGCCTGTGCATCCTGTGCACTTCTAAAGGTAACAATCATAGATCCCGAGATGGTTGCACTTTGGACAAAACAAACGCCGTAACAGCAATAACAGGATGTAGCTGTAAAAAACCCATAAAAGTCATAAACAAACACTCATCCATTTAATCACTAATTATTAATCCAATTCTGATCTTCAGTTACTCAAAATGAGCTGTTTAAAAAAATTTAAGATTTGTTAGTCTAAAGCAATGCTAAAACATGTGTCCAAAAGTAATGCATTGGTTTACTGTGGAACAATCCATCTGTTATTACAAGAAAATTAGGACAGGAAAATAAACCTTATTCCATGAAATCAGCCATATGAAAGAAGAATCCTTTTGAAACTCTTCCCCAGAAATCCCAACTTGAGTGCTGAAGGAGGCAAACAAGTGTTAATAAGCAGAAGTGCAGCCTTCACCATATTCTTGCCCCTGTAAAGCAGTAGAATTACAAAATGGATGGGCATGAAAGAAATTACAGATTTGCTACAGATATCTGCTGCATAGTGCTTAAAAATTTAGTTTAAGGGGCCTCTCAATCTGCGTATGGAAATGAGTCAACAGCAGAAGCACTTCTGACCTGCTTGAAGATTTTTAGTATCATCTCAAGTCTTCCAGAAATTAAAACCCTTCTAAGCCAATAATTTTATATTCTTGGATTTTAGTTATTTTTTTTAATTAAAACTGTGTATATTTAAAATTTGTTAAATGACTGGACAAAGCAGTGTTAAAAATTCAACTGCACTAATTACTAGCGAGCAGCATAAAAACCTCTGAATAAATGTCAGTCTAGGAGATAAGCTCTTATCTTAATCTAATGACTCCACAGACTTAATTTGTCAGGCCAGCCTAGTTGATGAAAAACAGGTTTCTATTCTTCAGTGTTAGCAGCCACATCTTTCCAAATCTTTGAAGTTGGATAGTAATACCATCAGTGTCATCCTGCAAAAATCTTGTGACCAAGCCAATTTCATTCCTATTGTCCTATTATACTAATTAAAGTTGTTTTACCCCCATTGGTCTGCAATAGGTGAAAATGAAGCCAATTTATTTTTAGATTTGTTATATTCTGGGATAATAATTCTTGCTTTTTTTTCACCCACTCTCAACAATGTGTTAGTATTTGCAGTGCTCTTTCAGTATCAGAAAGCCACACTTTTTAGCAGGGACTCCACAGACAGCAGTGCTACCCCAGGACAATTCCCGCAGTGCAGACACAGTATGCAAGTGTGTGTGTGTTTATTTGTGTAAAGAATAATTTTGAGCTCAGGCAATGAAATGGATCTTAAGAGACAATTTTAATTTTTGGAAGTTCTTTTCTAAAAGAGTATTTGACATATTTAGAGCTAAATGCACCAAATGTTTATATTGTTCGGACAAAGTGGATTAACAAATAAAAAAAAAAAAAAGAAATTGGCTGCAGTCAGTGTTCCCAGTCCCCCAGTCTTCAGCTAACCCTTCTGATGGGAACCTGGCAGGCCTTTTTATGCACTGTGCCCCATCAAAGGATACCATTTAAGCATGATATTCTTTATCCCTATTCCAATATTTAAACAGGGATATGCTTCAGTTTAAGCAGTTACTTAGGAGGTGAACTTTATTCTGATGATACCCAGGAAGATCACAAGGTAAAAAAAACTTGAGGAAAATAATAGGGTTAAAGTGCGATCTACTGCAACAAGTCAGAGAGGCCAGGGGTCAGTCCTGCCTTCTGCTCTGGACTGTTGACATTCACATTATTAACTTTATTGACATTAAATGCATTGAGCTGGATACTTGCTCTGTTGTGTCAGGTCTCATGGCAGTGCAACTCCACTGACTTCAACAGCATTTCACTAGCATACAACCACTAAAACAGAGAGGAGAATCAGCCACCTTCTTACTATTACTTAAAAATCCCCAATGCCCACAGCTGATGGCTCTGAAGCCCACTCACCTCCTCAGGCTGGCAGGAGTGCAGGGACAGAGGCAGCACCATGTGTGTGCACAACAGGTCATTCTGGGATTTGTTCTTCAGAAGCATTTCATTGTCTGGCTATGAGCATCCCCCTGGACAATATGGAGTTAATCTGTTAGATCACAAATGTCCATCCTCTTGGGCGAGAACAGTGCCTCCTCTCAAATCTAGCCAGGGTAGGACTGCAAAGGGACCACACAAGTCACATGCTGGCTCACCTACAAAAGCATTCACAAGCTGGCCACCTTACATTTTCTGTTCGAAGGGTTCATGTGTGAGCGTGGATGCCCAGTTTTGCATCTGGGTCCTCCTGGGTGTAACGTAGATTGTGTGTCAACACTGTTGCATTCAAGCCTTTGAGCCCACGCATGCAGGCTCTGTTGCCTGGCAGGGCTTCTTCACCTGCAGCAGTGCAGAACCTCAACAGGGGACACACAGAGGCTGGGAAGCAGGCTAGGAAGCTTCGCGTCTGCAGAACCTTTTAATTGGAAAACCAACCCCGGCTTGATTTGGGATCTGCATCTGATGTATACAATAGCATCTTCTAACACCCTGGCTAGCACATCACTGCTTATGGCATTTTCCTGTCAGTTGAGGTCCACAAGACATTTTCCTTCCTTTTTTACCCACAGTTATGCAAAGGAGCAGAGTTTGCCAAGTAGTGCTGTGTAAAGTGCTCATGATTCCATATGTGACCCAGAAGGTCAGGGCTGCTGGATAAATTAGAGGCAGATTTTCACAGATACTTGAGCACCTCTGGATGCAGATCAGTGCCTGCTTCAGGTTTTTAAAGCTTCCAGGCTCCTTGTTGCCACAGGGAGTTGGGAATACACGGGCTTTTGAAAATCCCAGAGCCTGAAACGTATTTAAGCACTGTTGCCTATTGCTGTCTTGGATCAAGAGAACTAAACTCTTTGAAAGCACTGGACTGCAGTCAGTACCTATCTGACCTTCTAAACACTAATAAACATTTGGTGCATGGTCTGCAAGCTTGAGACTCCATCTGACCAAAGCTTAAATTATATCCATTGATTTCATCATGAAAGTGATGGTCTACTCCTGAACATGCCAAATTCATTTATGTTAGGGCTATGGCCTGGAATGGCATTTTTTTCATAAGAATTAATGTCTCCTCATTTCTCCTGCTCTGAGTCAGAGTTTAAATCTACAGGCCATTCCCAACACAACTGAAACAGAAAACGAACACATTGAAGTGAAATTTTCAAAGTGACATTTGAATCCCCTCTCTCTGATGAAATCCCACCTATTGATCCAGTCAAATGACTGCAGTCTCCATGGGTCCATCCTGCAAAGCCTCCTTGACTGGCTTATTACTGCAATTCTTCAGGTGCACTGTGATCGTCTTTCAATAGAGGACAGGTGCCAGCTAATCAAGTGGAAAAATGGAAACTCCCAGAGATGAAATCCCAGTCCTGGTGAAAGCTATGGGAAAATTCCCATGAAAACCAGTGGCTACATGTATCTTAGGACATTACCTCAAGTCTGAATTTCTATTTAAATACTGACTTCCTAATTTACACAGTGGGTTTGACTTGGAATAAACTAATTTATTGCCGCCCCCCCCATTGAAGGGGCGGGTTTGCATGGGAGCCATTCCCCTAGGGGTGGTGATAGTGGGATCCAGCTGGCTTGGGTCAGGCTGTCCATACTCTGGGAGACTTTGGTGTTTCATGGCTCCCTTTGCTTCTCACATACCCTCCACGAGTTGCTCCTATCATCCCACTGTAACAAATGTACCTGCTCTGGCCTGCAAAGGAGCCCTGCTATTTCTGGACTGATGCCTACAAGAACAACTTGGGGCGCTGAGGAGAGTTGAATCTTTGTGAAAGAATAAAACTGGGTCATTTGTGGAAAAACATTGTGACTCTTGATTGGAGGACTGTGGATCCATCTCAATTTTCCTAGAAAAGGGGAATAACTCTAATCTAAATACAAAAAGGAGTCTGTCATGGTGAGATACAAAAGTATGGGGTTACCTGTCAGGCTCGAGATTGATCTTGATGCACTATAGCACCAACAAGCCAATAACGAGCTAAGACCCATGGTGAGGCTGCAACAAGCTGAGGCCACTTGGCTTGGCTAATTGAAGTCCAAATGCTGGCACCATTGCTGAAGACAGGACAAGCACAGACAAAAGGAGCAGGGTTTCTTTCTTGATTTGCAAATAGAGTATCACAGTTCATATGCCTTGCGTGGGGGTGTGTGGCAGTGTGTGCTAATGCACATGCCTTGCCTTGGCTTAAATGGTCTCTGACTACAAAAGTTAATAGCTTCGATGCAGCATTCCTAAAAGGAAATGTTTGTCAATTCTGCTATAAGTGTTTGAGCTCAAGAGTCTTAATTGAATGTGTCAGATAAGAGAAAATCATGTTGGCTTATATATATGATTTACCATCTTAGCACTAGAGATATTTGGAAAGCAAACCAACTCTTCAGTTTGTGTTTTCCTTTGCTTTGTTTTTTTTAACTATCTAAACCTTGCTAGGCAAATCCATAGCACGTATATACCAGTGTCAGATCTGTTGGAGAATGGGTGGGAGACACATCTGGAATACACTGAGGTGGTATTTTTGATAAGTCACAGCTTATGTGACTGAGGGGAAGGCAGAGATTTGAAGATAGACAAGAAGTTAAGACACGTTCCTGATGGACAGCTAAGGCCCAAGCTACTGCATAGGTCAAGGAGAGCCACACTACCACATGCAGGGGAGCACTGATGCCTCCTATTTCACGTGGTCCTTGGGCATATATGGGATCCTTGAGGTGAAATTGAAAAAAGGATGAGCCTGAACCCTCAAGTGACTAACAGAGCTGCAGAAAAGCAAAGAAATTTGTAGCTAATAAAGAAAAGGCCAGAATGCAAGCTATTTGTTCCAAGGTAAAAGGGATCTGCTCATCTCAGGAATCTGGGTGCTTAAGTGTCTTTGTTTAGGATACTGCCCAAAATGCCTTTGATGACCTGGGACAATATGGGTGGAGAAGTGTTTCTTATACCTGCAGGTTGGCTACCAATTCTCCAGAAGCACCAAAATGAACAGAAGAACTGGATGTGCCATTTTGATAATTCCACCATCTGGTCATGACTGCTTTTTGAGATTGTTTAATGCATGGGACCAAAGTGGGTAGAAAATGGTTTGGGTTAATCTCAGGTGTTCCAAAACCTGGCAATTTAGAATGGCTGCTGAAATGTTTATTAGGTGTTTGCTTTTATAGTAGCACTGTGCAATACAGAGAATGAACAGCTTTGTGGAGATAACCTTGGCTTCCCCCATTGTGGGATGCTCTCTCCCCTTTTATTTTGGCCTTGTTAAGTGCACACCGAAGATTTTTAACTTCTCCTGTTTCAAAGGGAACTTCCACCCACCCATAAGTACCAGTAACTATTTCCTCTGGTCTTCACAAGCTTCTATTGGCTCAAACACCTTCCCTGCACTCTTTGGGAGAAGAGGAAGAAAATACAGGGAACGGTAGAGCTACACTAATTCTTGAGACTAACAGTAAAGGTACCGAGTTAAAGGACTGAGTGGGGGGCCTCAGATTTGCTTGCAGAGTCCTGTGTGTCTTTTGTCGCGATCAAAGCGACTGTGAGAAATTGTGGTTTTCATTTTTTGCATATGGGAAAGAGGATGGCTTTGTGCAATGGCTGTTTAAAAATACTTCAAAAGAACTTGAATCAGTCCATGGCTGTACTATATACAAATTAAAATAATTGATTTTTGGCAGCCTTTTAGGAGATCTATAAATTAAAGGGATCACGTTTCTGATACATTTTGGGGGACTTTATTTTATGTTGACTTTCAGAGTGCCCTCCCTCCCAGAGTTGGAAGTCAGCCACCAAACCATTTGCTCTGCTGTCCTGTCATAGGAGTCACTGGGTCTCCTTCAGGAGCGTCCATGGTCATGGTGGGTCCTGGCCGCATGCTAGCTGGCTCTGCACCCTTCCCTTTCATTTCTGCTTTGAGAACTTTATATCAAGAAATAGAAACTGCCCCAAACCCAACAGGAACCACCCCTCTGGGGAGCGAGTTTCTCTCTCTTTTTCTCCATTAGTTGAAACTGATACCATCACCCAGTTTGTGTTGCACCTGGGCTGTCCCCATGCTGTGTGCTGATGGCAATGGGTTCAGCTCTATCTGTGATGACCTAAAAATAGCACTCAATTAACATTGCATTTCAAGAATTGGAAAATTTCCCAGAAGTCCATTCTTTTTTTCTTTTTCTGTTTCATTACATTTTACAGTAATAATACACAAGCCTGTAGAAAACATGACGGGTAATGAAAAAATGTAATTAATATAAGCAGTGTAAAGCATTTTTTTTCCTCTGTTGTCCTTGCAGAAAATGACTGCTTTAAACTGAGCAGGATGTGAAAATGCATAAAGCAAACAGTAATATGCTGTGGTTTGTAAATATCTTATGCAAAATAGTTAAGTCAACTGCTGTTTATTTTTCTTACTTTGTGTCACAAGCTCTTACTCTCTTTTGTTCATTACTTTTTTCATTTGTTCTCTTTTGGGGACTTGCTCTCTTTCATCTTAAGGAAGCTACTGGCTTAACTATATTTTTTTCTGCTACAGCTAATTCAATCAAACATATAGGACAGGCTACTCCATCTCTTCTTACCATCTCCTCGCGTTAGCTGGCTCTGTAATGCAACATAAACTGGGAAAGCGTAGTGAGGTAGTGAGCCAGGTCCTCTATACTATACTGAGGATCTGCTCTCATTGTTTTGGGATTAAAAAAAAAAAATAAAAAGAAAGCATCCTTTTATCCTGCAAAAAACAAGTAATTATCCCAAATCCTGCAATAGCTTTATGACAAACTGTAGTATTCCTGACTGTTACTGTAGGATTCTGCGGTGTTTTTACAAGGCTGCCTGGTCACAGTTCTGGAATGGGCTGCGAGCAATACACAGTCTACATTAACTAGGATGGCATGGTATATGCCAGCTATCCTTGGGATATTTCTCTCTGGCTATCTGTAGAACTTGTAATACCCAGCGATATCTGAAGGTCACAGCAGAGTTTCTGAGCTGAAATACAAAACAGCATTCCAAACACATCTTCTGTGGCCAGACAAGAAACTGCTTATGGTTTATTTTCCCTCCTCCCCTCTCCACAGCTGACATCCAGCATTAGTTATTGTTTATTTTTGTCTTGTTCCTGGTTCTAAAGGTTTCCCTTATGGCCCTGGTTTTTATGAACTTTCAGATATCACTTGGGGCTTCTCTGCCTCATCCCCTCTGATGTAGCCAGTTCCCCTATGAAGGTAGGTTTCCCCAGCTGAAGATCTGTGCCTCTCTCCTGTGGCATTCTGTGCAGCCATTTGGAGTCCCAGATGTAGGAAATGAAATAATCCACGCTCATACAGTCATGAAAGTGCCCATCTGGCACACAGGAACATCACGCATTGGAAGCACACAAGCGTGAGCTCACTTTTGTTATGGCATTTCATAAACAGAGATGCAGCGAGCCAGCAAGTAAGGTCCTTTGGATAATAACAATCATTTCCACCACATGTTGTGTTTAAAAAATAAGAAAAGAAAAAATCAAGACAAACTGGAAAGATTTGTTCTGAGGCTTCTGAGGAGATATTTCTACTTATAAACATTTTTTCCCAGTGGCCTGCTGTACTTACATCTTTCTGGCTCTCTCCTGCTCTCTATGTAGATGTAAGACAACGGTGACAGTTGAAATGTAGCCAGTTAACTCTTAGTTAGCTCTGAAAGCTCTTCTTTCTCACTGTTCAGTTAAAGAAAGGAAATATTAGATCATACTTACAAAAGTGAGTTCTATAAAAACAAATTGCATGTTACTGCTTTCTTATCACTACATAAAACTCACAGAAACAGTCTAATAAATGACCTCACCACTCAATTTTGAAGTATACAAATTAAAGACAGCAACAGATAAGCCAAGAGAGATTAATGTACAGTGTGTGTGCCTGTATGTGTGTGTTTGCATGCCTCTATGAGGATATACCCGTATGCTGTTGACATTCAACCTCTGGAATTATAATTAGGGGACAAGGCAGATGTGTAAATTCATCTTGCTGGGTAGCACATATACATTGCACTACTCCTTGATTAATGCATGACTTGAACACTACTCCAAGACACAAGGTTTCTGTTGGGATATATTGGATAATAAAGGGGTGGAGTATAAGGAAACAATGAATAGCCTGAAACGATGGACTAAGTTCAATATTAGTAAGTAAAAAGCAAGGTTATTTATATTATTTTAGCTTTGTAAAGTAATTGAAAAAACGCACTCTAGGCATTTTGTTGGATGTCAGTGCATGCTGTAAAGAAATCTTGGGATGTATTAAACATCTCAAAAAAACCCACCATTAGCCCTTCTGACAGTGCTGGATCTTCAGAGGGATTGGTCCTCAAAGGGATGAGATTTTTAAGGTCAGGAAAGAGCAGAGAGAGGTATCAGGTTTCCTGAACCATTGCTGGAAAACTATGCCCATTCCAAAGTGGGGGCCTGGACCTGCCAAGGGCAGGGGCATGCCACTCTATGGTTTACAAACACTATAAATTATGGATAATAGTAAAAGAAAATAGTCTCTGCATTTTATATGAGCCATTTTTGTATTGTATTTGGCAAACAATATCTGGTCCAGTATATTTTAAATACTAAGTGCTAAGTTGAGAAAACAATGAGATGTTTGTAAATATGATAGACCATTACAATATACTGCTTCTCATTTGAA
Organism: Aegotheles bennettii; assembly: GCA_013398125.1. Classification (NCBI taxonomy): domain Eukaryota; kingdom Metazoa; phylum Chordata; class Aves; order Caprimulgiformes; family Aegothelidae; genus Aegotheles; species Aegotheles bennettii. The sequence goes on along the minus strand of VZRW01013440.1, from coordinate 1,655,889 downwards.
AAGTCATTTGTGCAAGAAATGATTATTGACCCATGATATGTAAATGATTGAAATGCAGAAATTAATATTTGGGTCAACTCATGTATTTTTCAACCATGAAATGAAAAGCTCAGTATTCACATTCCAATTCATACATGAAAGCATTACAGCACTATTACTTGGCTATTGTATTAATTTATTATTGTCTTAGTTAATGATATACAGTTATATCTCTACTTTCAAATGAGGAAAAGGCGTTGCTATGCCACAGTAATGTTTCAGCCCAGGAATGTCCCTTATTCTGGACTCTTCTTGTATTGGTGATAAAAGTCCAAATTCACAGCTAATGGAAGCAAATGAACAGCACTGCTCACATTAAGGAGGTTTTGGCCCTAATATACCTTAAATGTTGCACAGGGAGGACTGGCTCCTGCATTGCAGCTGCTCTGTTCCCACTGGGCTTGATTCTCATCTCCTTCACACGAGTTTTACATCAGTGTGATGCTCCTTATTTACTGCAATCAATCCAGAAATATAAATCAGCACAGGATCAGTGCATTTAGTACTGTGAGGTAGTTGACTTTTAGTTGCTTATTCTAAGGGGTTTTGGTTTTTCTCCCCCCTCCTCTTTCCCTGAGCCATGGGGAAGTCAGTGGGGGTGTGGGGATTCTAACAGCACCGGTGGGAGTGTACATTCATCCTGAGGGAGCTGCAACAGGTTCCTCAGCCCAGGGTGACTTAGGTTATAGTGAATTTAGTGCTCATGAGTTGTTAGCCCTAGAGACTCAGGTGCTCTCTTTCTCCCTATAATGAGTGTCCCAAGACCTGGAGCAGCAGTTCAACCTTAGTCCGTGCTATGCTCTATCCCCGAGGTGGAGAGAAGGCAGCCCTGTGATTCTGCAGTGAGGTACTTCATCAGCCACTCAGTGCAAAGGTACTCAGATGAGGTTATCAATATGGGACAAGCTGTGCAAGCTAGACCTACTCTATGGTTGGCTCTTGGGCTATTATCCATTACATTTCAATTCCATTGGCTACCAATAATCCATTAGTATCCTATAAAATGTGTGCTCCATCTTCATGGCTTTTTTATGCATAAATAAACAATGCCTCATTCTTTGTGCCACAGGGTATTGTACCCCTTGATGGGTCTATCTCCTTAAAGAGACACATAATTTAAATATAAAGAAATGTATGAGTGAAACCCAGGTGGAATGATATTTGTGAGAGACAAAATGAAGAAGAGGTGGGCAAAACAATTTAGATAATACCCAAAAGCAAAGCAACACAGTTAAATCAGGATTAACCCATGAAGCATGATGTATTTAATGAAATTACTTTGGTATAGTCTAAAAACTACAATGACTCAACTGAATCAAGTAGGGCAGTGTTGCATCAAGGTTGCTCCAATGTTCATATCTGTTACATACATATTGGATCATGCCTATGAGAATGGATTTGTTTGGTTTTTTTTAACTAAAATGATATATGGCTTGCTCTACATGGCTTGCAAGACAGACAAGTCCCAGTATAAGAGTATGTCTGAGTGGTGGAGAACAAATATGGCTACCTCAGTGCTACATAAAATTGTGGTGGAGACAAAGCAGGGGTAGTGGTGATATTCAGTGATGTAGCCATTGCCCTCATAGTGTGATTTAGAAATTGCCCACACTGGCCAGCTGTATGGGAGGGGTGACATTCTCTTGGTCCTGCCCAATTAATCATCCTCTGGTTTGCCTAGCCTCTGGTGCAAAAGGCAGACCCAGGTGACTCATTCTGGCAATAGAGGCCCTGCTTGTCAATAAGACCTCCCCTTGATAGAGGCATGATTTGGTTTGAGGCTGATGGCTGAAGTGAATCTTAGTGTTAGGAGGGAGAAGCATGGTTTGTACTAGTAGCCTAAAAAATATGGCATGTCCACCAGGAATGGCAGGAACAGAGGGTGCCATTTCTTGATGCTTTGGCCACAGAGGAAGAGGATTGGCAGAGCTTTTCCTCAAAACCCAGTGTCTTCCCCCTGCTCATTTGGAGAGCAGCGACAGCTGAGAACACAGCCAAGGTGCAAGCAGAAGAACATGTGCTACTTTTCAACAGATTCATGTGGAACTCTCAAATTGACAAGGTGATGATTACTGTGGCCCCAACCAAGCACAGCCTTTGTTTAACTTTACTAGTATGAGTAAGCTAATTGGCATCACTGGGCCTGTATGTGTGCTTAAAAGTTATGGCTGTGTTAAAATGCTTTGGTGTGTCAGGGCATAATGGGTGTTTAGCACCTTGCAGGACACAGCCCTTGGAGCAAGCCTTGCTGTGACCTTCTGCAAAGCAGGGGGTGTGCTCCCAGGGCCTGATTTTGCTCAGCCTGTGGTTGCACTGCCCCACACACTCTACAGCCGCATAATGCTGGGGATTGTCTAAATCATGAAACAACATGTTGTACCAGGGCAGCCAAAAACAACAATAAAATTAGCAGGAGCCAGTCCAGCTGACTCTATGAGAAGCTGCAGGTTTTCAAAATTAATCTTAAATTTAACTCTAACCCTGAAAACAAAACTAATTGTAAATGTAAGGCTCCCTGAACACGTTAGGGACCTTGATGGGAATACCTCAGAAAAAAACCCAAATGCTTTAGATAAAGCCCCCATTTTAATTGTATCAATTCTGCCAATTAATGATAATGGAAGAGCAGTCCAATTAGCTAAATAGCTAATAGTTTTATCAAGCAGAGGCTGGCAATTTAAAGCAAACAAATTCTTTCTAATTTTATCCCCTTGCACACCAAGATGTTTAAAGGATAATGGGGGATCCAATAAAAGATACTGCTCAAATAGAGCTACATTTAAATCGCCTAATGGCTTTAAGAGTTTTACCCCAATTAACTAAGAAAAAACATGAACATTCAGTGACTTCCAGCTTAATATCTGAAAATCATAATTAAAAAAATAGCATATTCTTCAGCTAAGGCAGAATGAAAAACTGACTTTTCCCTTAAAAACACTGATTTCTCCCAAAACAAAGGCTCTTCTGTAACAGCAAAAGTATCAGAGAAAAAGAACTCTCCTGTCTAAGCCCCAGTATATAAATCATCTTCAAACTATGGTCATTAGTTTTAACATAACTGTGGATTTGAATAAAGGAGATTGACCTATCTAACATATTTAAGACCAAATCCTACTGTTACCTAAATCTGAAATAAGTTAAGGCTATTGAAGAGAATCAAAAGCCTTTTCAAAATCAATAGCCAGAACAAATTCCTCATGATCATAATTTTGAGGATAAAAAATCCATTAAAGTGATGTCTTTGATTGCTATTAATGAAGCAATCTGGAAAAAATCCAGAATGATCCATATGGATAATCGAATCTCTCATTTTCTCACATTTTACAGGGCTCAGATTTAGGGCCTGATTTATATGACAGTCGTGGGCAAAAGGCTCCTTTCCTTTTGACACTGGGCTGCCCAGTGTGGACAGTTGATGACGTGGTCTCTAAACGGAGCTAGAGGAGCAATGCATTTGATGCTCAGACAAAGAGCTCAAATAAATCAGCTCCCAGCCTCCACCACAGATCCCTAAATACATCTCCTTCACTGCAGGTCTTGTGGAGATTACTGTGGGCTGCAGAAACCACCAAAGTACTGCTAATTAACTGGCACAAAACTCCCTCCCTGATATCCCCCCCCATCACTCAGAGGTGCTTGGCACTCACTACACTGCCAAGCTTAAGCAGAAACAGGGATATCACCCACAGGACAAAGTTGGCCTCCAGAAAAGCATCAGTTAAAATCTTTGACTGGAACTTAGCTGATTTTTGGGGGGACGTAGAAGGGGTTTTTCTTCACTGTTAAGCTCCTGTTTCCCCATTTAAACAGTAAGATATTTAGGCTTCTCTTTAATTTTTTTAAATAATGCCACGAACCCAGAGGCAATGCTCCCGCTGTCCTCCCCAAGTCCTGGAGCCATGGCCAGGTAACCTTACCCTGGGGGGGGGGAGTGGGGTAGGGTGCAGAAGGGGCCTAGCTCCTCCCTGTGCCTCCCAACAATGCCAACCCAGGAGCTTTACTGCTCTCCTCCTCTGCCATAGTCTTTCCAGACAGGAGACTCCAGCACCCCACCCCTCAGCACCTATTTTATGGTCTCCAGATATATCCTAACCAGTCTCTTCCACCCACCAGCAGTCTCGGCCTTCGCTGCATGCCCTGCTGCCTGCCAGGCCACCTCCATGAGCCAGCCTGCCTTCCTCCTGTCCCTTGCCCCTGCATCTCTCCTTCTCCCATCTGGCTGTCGTCTTCCCTGGTGCCTCGGTTTCTCCTTGCAAAGCTGACCAACCCTGTTCTGGCTCTCTTGGAGTTGCTGAAAAATTTGCCACTTCTCAGCAACAGATTTTGAAAATTTCAGCAGAAAGCCATTGTTAGCCAAATTCCACCGTTTCAGCAGAAAGCCACAGTGATAGAAAGGAATATGTAGTTTCCATTTGTGACTTTGTTTTTCTGCTGCCTGTAACATCTCTCTAGGGTAGGTGCCCACCTTCTTCACCTTCCCCTAAAGTCAGAGTTGCCTGTGGTCTGGAAACTGTCACATCCTGCAAAATGCTCCTGGCCCCATGCCACAAGGCCAGGACTTGACCCCAGTCTCTGAGCAACACTGTTTCAGCTAGAATTCAGTAAAGTACTTGTATTATACGAACCTGGTAGGAATTGATTTTTATTTGTAACCAAATTTTAGATTTCAAGCAAGAACAAAAACAGCAGTTAGACAGCAGGCCAATGTGCTTTGTATGGGTATCACACTAGGTCAGAAAGGTTCTGAAATTTCACCTTTATTATCACCCCAAATTATCTTTGAGTCAAATTGAATTTCACAGGTGGAACAGCTCCTCTTCCTTCTAATCTACTGACTGCACACTGAAGGTGAAAGCTCAGGGGTTTGGGGTTTTTTATATACTTTTATCCAAAGCAGATGCAAAAAGGTGTTTAGAAAGCTGATCTATATGTAAGGAATAGTTACGAACAGAACCATCTGCCTCTTCAACAGCTGAAATTATATATAAAAGCTTTGACTCTGGCTTCACACCCAACTCACTGTCTCCTGTTGCTCCCACCCCTGCAACTCTTTCCTGTGTTTAGTTGCCACTAAAACCTATGCAACTCTGAGATGGCTTCTACTACAAGTGCTGCTTCTATCGGGTCAGCCAACTCAATGGATCCATGTCTCGAAGGTGCCTCTTTGTAAATGGGTGCCCTTGGGTGACCAGGGTCAATATAGATTGCTGCTTTTCCATATGGCAGTGCAATTAGAAGCTGTCTTCCCTTATTAAAATTGATGTAAACATAAAAATCTAAGACCAAGCACACCACATTGAACAAAAGTCCAACTATTCCAATATTTTTTGTCTGCTAAGTGCTGGCAGGGGATGTTCAGAAGTGGAAGTGTAAGAACAGGCCAAAGACTGCAGTTTTGTTGTTGTTATGTACCCTTCCAGCAACCTGTGGCTTAGGCAATCTTTCCCAGACCTGCCGGTAGCTCGTGTGGTTACCAAAATCTTCAAGCTAGACTGGTGGCCAGTTGTTGACAATTTTTGAGAATATATAGAGATTGTTGCTATCATTTTAGAGTACAAATACTTTTTTCCTACTTTTTAGAGGTCTGTAACGATACCTGGAACTTACCTAAATGGATCACATTTGCTCTTCATTGCCCACAGCACTGAAGAGTTTTCTTCAAATCCTTTAATGGGCTTCAATCCGAGAGGTGAAAGCAGTTGCTTTAACACAAGATTTTTGGAACTTGTGCAGCCACAGTAGCTCTGGAAACACCTGTGAAATATCAAGAGGATTGTTAGGTAAATTCAAGGAATTTAAGGAACCTGAACCAGCACTGGCAACATGAACATTCTCTACTGGTGATGAGAGTAACTATTCACTACCAATATTTGCCCTTGCAGATGGGTGTTTCTAAGAGCTAAAATGCTAAGTGATGGAATTTGTAGGATGGTTTGGAGATTGTGGAGCAGGGTCCAGGAAGCTTGCTAGTCCAAAGACTGCACAGCCAGGTGACAATCTACAGTGACCACAGGGTAGCTCCTATGTAAGCTAAGCATCTCATCTAATATAAGTGGTATCCTTAGACAAATATTTGGAAGATTCATTAGGGAAATTTGACCTGAACAAAGAAGTGTCTTTCACCTATATTCAGGCAGTGCCTAAGATGGAAGCAGCAGTATAGGATGGGGCAGTATAGGAGCATTTGGGGTGGAGTGATTCAGCCTGCTGAGCCTGCCTGTCATGGCACTGAAATTGAAGAACTCTTCCAGCATGAAGTAAAGCTATCAAAAGAGAGAGGATTTCTTCACAGCCAGCCAGGGCAGAAGAAGAGATAGATGAAGTTTTCTTTCCAGTGTTGTTCAGTCTCTACCGACAACAGTAATGCACAATGTAGCAAATCATACTCACAGCGTTTCCTTTAAACACCTCTGTCACCAGTAAGCTCAGGGACACAGACTGAAAAATATAAATGCAGTTATGAATTCCATTAGCTTTTCTGAAACCAAAGGAAATTTACCTCCAGAGAACAAATTTTGCTCCTAGTTACAGTGATGTAATTCCAGGAAAGCTGACAAAATACTACTAACTCGGTGGTGGTACTACTAACTGGTTTGGGAGCCCCAGGGTGAAAATGTTCTGCACCACCCCGAGCCCCCCCCCTGCCCCCCGCGCTGGGGCAGTGCCCATGGGGGGGCTGCGCTGAGGGGAGGGGCGGGCGGGTCAGGTGACCCCAAGGGGCCAATCACAGCGCCCCTGCCCATGGCGCTCGCTATAAAATGGCTCCTCAGAGCCCTCCCTGGCTCCTGGGGCCATCCCTCTGGCCATCCCTCCCTACACTGTTGCTGTGCCTGTGTCCAGTTCTCTTGCTGGATAAGAACATTGTGCACCGGTTGCTTTCCCTCTACCCCCTCGAGCAGGACCGGCGCAGCCACTCCAAGGTTTTTTGCCGACTGCTGCCGGGGTCACTGGGCCCAGGCACCCCCATGGCTGCTGAGCCCAGTCTGGGTCTTCTCTGCTCCGGACACAGCGTCTGGGAAGTGCAGGCTCCATATTTGCATTTTCATTTATAGATCTGGATATATTTACTTCTTTGTATATAATTCACCATCTTTTTTATTATTATTATTAGTTATTATTTCCTGTTTCATTATAATGGTTCTATCTTTTTTCCAACTTCAAAGTCTCTCTCTCCCGTATTCCCCTGTTATCTTCCCTTGGCAGGGTGGTGGGGGGATCACACAGAGCAGCTGTCACCCAGTTGTCGGCCAAACTCGTGACACTCGGGTACAGGAAGGATCTTCTCTGAGCTCCTGGAATGCCTGTTAGGCTGTGCTGAACAGATACAACCATCTCACTACACTGAGTAAGAGCAAGAGGAAGACTCTTTATGATGTCCTACCCATTAAAAAGAAACCCAAACATACAGCTTATTTTCATAAATAAATGTTACCTGAAGAATAGTTACACACAGTCATTTGCATAGGATTTGGTATACATCTGTGCTCTTAAATAGATTATTTCAAACCTTGAGTATTTAATATAATTAATGTCAATATGCTTGGCTTATTTGTTATAAAAGAAAAGCATTTCTAATTAGCTTTTTGATGTGTAAAACTTCAGAATTTCTCCCTAGTGTTTTCCAAATCGGGTTCCTTTTTTCACACTCCTGCACAGAGGGAGACTGTGAGGCTTATGCCCCACTTAAGTCTTATTCTGAAGATAGTTTAAATTGCATCTACGTGATAACTAGGCCTTGACCTGGCCCTCAACATGAAGTCAGGTCCACCAACTATGAGCAACGTCAAAAGTCCACATAGTATGAACTGGCCTTGTGACAAGCCGAACATTCCAATTTCCTGTTAAATTTAACCAACACTTTGCATATTTCCATTTGTTATAGTGACACATACAATCTACTTTTCAACCAAAGCAAATCATTTTTGCCTTCACTGAACCTCTAGACAGTGAACAACACTGCTTAGTGTTGGGAACAACAAAACCTTCACTGCAGTGACATTCAGAGGCTTATCACAACATGCCAGGGATTCAAGTCAATCTCAAGCAGTAAAAAGAGAGTACAATGGTGGTGAGCTGCCCAGATGTAGCAATAAAGAAGGTCAAGGTGAGCACTTGTACCAGTCAACCCTGCACAAAGGCTAGACAAATTAAGAAGTCTTTACCAAGCCAAAGGATTGGTCCTATCAGCAGTGAGTAACAGGAGGGTGGAAAGTTGAACATGCAGACTTCTATCTCGTACCGCTTACCTCTCTTTTATTGGAAGAAACTCAGCACTGAATTTACATTTAAGTAAAGCCACGGTACAAGACTGACCAGATGCCTGTTGGAAGAAATGGCAATATTTTTCCTTTACTTTGAGTCTTGGATTAAGTTCTAAATGAGATCAGAGTGAGATCTGATCTGTGAAGGCATACAGGAAAAAGAAATTGTACTTCTATATTAAATTGGACAAGCAAAGTGCTTTATTGAGGGCTGAAATAAGATGTGAGATTCCATGACAAGCTCAGGTTGTTTTTCTTCTCCATGTAGTTCTCACTTAGCACAAAGAAGCTTATTTTCCATATTATGGGGCCCTTCATCCAGAGCAATAAATATAGTATCTTCCCTAGAAGCATGAAGGCCCTGCTTTATAGCCTTGGCACGAGAGTGTACATTTGCCTTGTTGGTGGATTAGTTAATTCAGACAAGAATAGCAAATTTCTAAAACTTTGGCCAAATTAACATCTTTTTGGCTGCACCAATGAGCCAATACTATTGTGGAAACCTGGAAGCAGTAGTCAAGTCTTTGATGATTTATTTAGTAGGAGTCATCTAGTAGCTAATTGTCTGCAATTTTTAATCTCATTCATGTGCACTGCTAATTCTTCTTCTAGCATCTGCAGTTTTCTCCTTAAGCTTTCTTACATCTCTGTATGTAACATTTCCAGACAGCAGTTCAACTTTATAACAAATATTTTTAGGAACTTGCCAAACCACATCCAAGATCTTCAGACTCAAAAGTAAAAGATAAAATCATCCTCAGAGGGCACCTCACCCTTCTCCACCCAAGCATATGAAAAAAAAACCCCCAGCTTTAGGCTCCAACATTTTACATTTAGAATGAGTCACCACTTAAGTGGTTTGGTGTTTTGGGTTTTTTTGGTGTTGGAATTTTCAGCTTTCCATTCTTCTGGATTTTTCACCTTGGACCCATATCAAAAGAGAGAAAATACTGGTGAGCCACGTAAAAGAACCATCCACCTTTTCTGTCTGTACTGCTGACCTTACCATCTCTGTAGTGCTGCCGCCAGTAAATTGTATGCCTGTCAGTCCCTGCAGGTGTACCATAGGAAGAATGAGTGAGGACTAGGCAGGGAGGTTTTGGCCAGGAGTGTGGAAGACTTTTGTACCATATTGGAAGCAAGTCTTAGCAGAGATCAGAGTTAACTAAAATGCTCAAGACATTTGATGGCTGTAACCTAGATCTTACTGGGTAAGTTCAAAGACGAACCTGATTCACTGTGTGGTTCTGTTTCCACCATGGTTTAAGGATGGTCTTGATGTATGTTAAGTCATTAAATATAACAGTTCTAGTCAGATTTCTGATTAATCTCGTGTGATTCTTCATGAGATAGAAAGTTCTTCCTGTTCATTTTCTGCATTCAATTATTCTGGTGCATGATTCAGCAATTGTCACATGTCTGTTTTGGGGTGGCTTCATGCCATGAGTGGATGACGGGCTCTTTATGCCTGGATTCTGTCTCTTATTTGCATGTTTATGAAGAAGCTTGGATCCCTTAGAAGATGGAAGATACTCTGTTTGGGCAATATTATTACCATCATCTACTGTGATCCATGCCCGCAGGAAGATATTTTTAAAAAGAATAAGTTCTATTTTGCTAATGTACCCATTGTTTAAATGTAAAATATAATTAGAGTACCCACCCATGCTGTATGTTGTTGTGTAATTTTATACTACTTCTAGATGAGTGTTGGCATTCTACTTACATACTTAACCACACCCAGGAATGCTGGTATTACACAATTACACACATCCTGTTGACTAATTACATAATAATTAGTATTTTTAATATTCAAAGATGCACTCAAATTGCTTATGCAAGATTTTATGTCACTGCAAATTAAAACCAAAACATAATGAATATATGTAGCAAACAATGCTGTTCAGATAGCTTACTGAGCATGGACTTATCTTCCAGCAGACAGCACATAATACTTCATACATTTTAAACATGTTTGGCAGACCCTCCCCCCCCCACTGTTACTTTGGGTTACACCTGCTTTATAAAACTGTTATTTTGTATTCAAGACAGTTAGAATTTCTGTAGTCTGCCTACTTCTGAGTTATGATCACTTATCATGACCAGAGATAATTTTTGGCTGAAAAAGTACAGTGACGTGCCTGGGGAAGGAATACTGTTCTTTACAATGGCAATTCTGGAAGGAATCCGGAAAACGAACTCTAAGTTAGCAATTACCTACAAAAATATCCCAAATACTGTTGCTTTGAGAAACTGCTACTGATGATCCTAAGCCATTTGGATTTGGAACAGATTTTCCACAAGCTTGAGTGGAATGTCTTGATCTGGGGCTTTGGTTCTTATGATGGAGATGAGAGGCCAGATGCAAAGTCTGGCTCACCATTTGGATTTTGGGGCTTTAAGATCACAGACTTTTTGTTGCCATCATGTCTTACAAGTACTTAAAAAACTGTTTATGTAACATAACTTCTAAACTTGTTGTTAATCTTAATTCACTGGAGAAGGCACAGAGGCCGAGCCCTGGCTCTTGCCCAGGGCACAGTTTTATTAGCCACTCTACACCAAGTGGATCGTATATGTTTCAGTGATGTTTCTGGACTGCCACCGTTATTTTCTCTGGAGTCCCCAGTTGTGCACATAGACCTTTATGATGGCAAAGATGGAAAATAAGGGCTGTGTTCCCACCTTCAGCTATGTGTTTGTTGGGCAACAGTAAAGAGCAACAAACATTTTGCACATAATTTCATTTTTTTTTCATGAATTTAATTTTTCACTTTTCAGTTACTGTGCTGGCAAGTGATTTTTCAAGGCCTTAAGAACAAATCACTGCCCATGAGTTTCTTACTGGACTGTTTCTCTTTTCATGGGGCAAGAAGTTATAGTGCAAGACCAGTGTCTTTCTTTACTGAAAAGCTTTTCGCTGCCCTGGTAAGTTAAAAATTGGCACTTCAGTCTAAACATTTGCCCTCGCCAAGTGGTCATTTTTTAGCAAACCAACACTTTTATGAAAGTAAACTGAGACTGGTTGGGAAGAGCAGAATGTGAGACTGCTGAAGTAAACAACACTACTCAGTTCAGGGACGCATGTTAGGCAGCTTCACAACTGCCCCCTCCCCAAAGCCTCAGCAACCCCTTTTCTCTACCCTCAATATCAGCAATAAAGTCCATACAGTACTGCACTTCTTGTATCTGGACAACACTTAAAAAGAGGCCAGCTTTTTGACTTTTTATCCAGGGCTTCTGTTACTTCTACAGGCCCTTTCAGGTTTGCTCCTTTCTTACCTGGTGTGCTTCACTCATGACTCTGGCAGACAAGAAATTTCTGAGAGATAGGGGAACCATCCTCACCTGTATACCTGGGTCACCACTGCCAAGCATGCAGCAACATGATTTCATGCTAAGAACCAGTGTTTCTTCTGAGAGCAGTTGCTTGAGAAACTGTTCTTCAAATATGAAGCCCCAGTCAACATGATTGGTCAAATCCCTCTTTTTCCTTTTTTCCTAAAGAAAAACAAAGCTGCAATGAACTCATGCACTTTGATATTTCCCCAGAAAGAAATGCTGTGGCTCATTTTAATATATGATGAACAGTATTTCATTATTGAAAATAACCCAAAACAAAAAATTGCACCTGGCCGACAACAAAAGACCAACTTGCTTCCTGATGTGATTTTAAATGGCTGAGATATTAAAACACTGAAAAACGGGGTTTATAATGGAAATACTGACAGACTATTAACTATAGCGACGCTGCTTTAATAAATGGAATAGTCTGTCGTAATCTCTAGTTCATAAATATGCAAATACAAGGCAGAGGATTTGCTCCAAAGGTTGTCTCTATAATTTTAAGTGACCTTTACTGATACGAAATGAGCCTGTTGCTTCTGGTTTTGAGCATTAAACAGAAAGTACAGGGAATCCTGTCTGTCTGCATTCAAGGCCCACTCCAGCTCCCATCAGCGCCAATGTCAAAATCCTCACTACCTTCAACAGGAAAAGATCTAGCTCCAGAACACCTAGAATGTGAGATGCCTGGATTAAACTGAAGTCTTGACCATATTTGATTTAAACTCTGTTCTCATCTGTGTTAATTATTAAGATATTAATACCTCTGTTTGGGAGAAATTAAGCACACATTCACCCCATGTGTCAAAGAGCTTGACCTGCCAAAAGGCACTCACTTGTTCAGTGATAAACAGGCCATCAACACAATGATATAAATGTTGAATTTTAGCCAGTTTCCTCTTCTGGACCAAATGGAGGTAAATCCACTGACTTAATATTTAATAACCTAAATGTAATTTCTTTCTTGTGCCTCGCATTGCACAGTAAAGAATTGGATGGCTAGCAGTTTTGCAGATTCCCAACCCCTAATTATTTTAAGCTATTCATCCTGGTATCTGTCCATTGATGCTCAGCCAAATTGCCAGCAGGGGAGAGATCTGTCCAATCCAGGAGCTAAATGAGTCACTGAGAGTCAATCTGTTTTTTTCCCTTGCTGCTGGGATTTCCTTGGGTCCTGGCCTCTCTCTGCTCCAATCACACACACACAGCTCCAGGCGTGGGTCCTCTTTGGCTTCAGCTGCCTCCTGTCTCCCCATGTCTGCTCTGCTCATCACAGCTGTTGATGGGTTCTCGCTGGCTGGCCACAGAAGACCAATACTTCCATCACACTGCTCTTACAGTTTTTGCTCTGAAGGAAAATGAAGACATCTTGGCCTTGTTGAATTCGCTGCTGAAGTAATACATCAGGTATCTAGATGGAAAGCAAACCACATGAATAAAATGTGTCATCTGGGTTAGATACTAATTTATTTGCCTTAAGTTCTGGGAACAATATTCACACTTTTTCCAGATAACTCAGTTAAGTTCCATAGAAACTGAATACTAATATGATTTCTGCAGCATGGAAAACAAATATGAAACAGAGAAAAAATAGACTCATCAGAAATATTAGCTGCTCAGTATTAAAACATCTGACAATGCTGCAAATACAATTTATAAACAGGAACGTTTAGAGCCTAACTATTCACTAAAAAGCAAATTTCTTGCTTCTTCCTTTATAGGGTCAGGATTCAATTACACAAAAATATGCAGCAGACTTAAGGACTGCATGTAAGATTAAGATAACTGGTATTTCATGGTAAATGATTAAATTAGCTGACACAGTTTTATCCTGAACTTTGCCATTAAAACTGACATTTTTGTGCCATTCACATTGTAGGCTGCCGGTAATCTAAACTGCCTTTTTTCTTTTCAAGACTTTAAATAGCTGAAGAACTCTTGTTCTTTATTCTATTTGCAAATGTGTGGAAAATATATCTACATCGTAACAAGATGAACTAAGCACAGGACTTTTTTTTTTCTCGTATATCATACAAATACCTTAAGAAAACAGCAAGGAAGTTCCAAATGCCCAGATTCAGCTCTGCAACATGCACTTTAATCAAGTCATTTATGTGACTCCACAGAGATGAGAACATGCTGTCCTCCTCACAGTGCGTAAAAATAGAGAAATGACAGAAGCCTCTTACTAAAAGTTTAATTATTCCTAGTATACAATTCTAATCCACTCTATGCTTATTCCTCTTCTTTTCAGACTTACTTTTTTATGATGGTAGGGAGTTACAGGAATAATTTTGATAGAAAACAGAGTTAGGACTGGATGGATGAAATGTTGTCAGAGCTGGTGGTTGTAGTCACTGCTTTTCAGCTGAGCTAGCTGGGAAGGAGCAACTCAACCTCTGTGAAGATACTTGGCCTTCAAAAGCAAAATGCAGACACGTGTCATTTTACACAGCAAAGGCAAGGCCAGTCTAATTAGAGACTAGAACTATGAGAGAAGCATATCTTCTGAGTATTGCATTGAGAGACCACCAGAGCTAGGTGGGAAGAAAAGCCACAGAAGCACTGCAGAAATGAAGAAAGGCAGCAGGATATGCAGACAGTGCATCCCTACAGGAGGCCAAGGGTGCGTAAGGAATGGGCTCTGGCTGAAAGCGGTCTCACAGGCAATGGGGTAAAATTCTCCTATTCTTCTAGCTGTTTGGCTTGTTCTGTGTTCAGAAAAACAGATCTTTGTCCTTTTTTTTTGTAAATACACAGACTTAAAAAAAAGTAGTGTGGATCTCACCAACAATTTCTCCTCATAATTGGAATTACCTAGAATATCTCAAATTTTTAGCTAGCCATAAAGTTCAAAAGAAGTAGCTCTAACAATACAAAAGCACAGGGACCGCAATACTGGTCCAGAACAATGGTCCAGGATGTCTATGTAAGTCACTTGTGAAAATGATGCAATAGGAATGACAATTATTATTATAGAATAATCTACCTGAATGGGACACTTAAATCTCTACTCACCGGCTTCGAAAGTTGAAGTTTTATGAAGAAGTCATGCATGCATCATATTATACTTCTTTCTGTGCACTGGCACAAAGATAAAAAAAGTCTCCAAACATTGACTATACAGTTTGGAGGGGTAAAGACATGTCTCTCTACTTCAGGTTTTAGTAATCAAGGTCTTTGCTGAAACAGATCGTGGAAGCTCAACAGACACCAAAGAAATTGTGGGTTTTATTTCAGCAGAGAATTCAGCCCTTTATTCTTCGTGCAGACTTATCAGAGGTGTGTGCATAACAGGAATGCTATGGCAAAGTTTCTGGATTCCCAGGTGAGAAAGACTTTGGACTCTTTCTCACAACTTGGATATTCTATCAGTTCTAGTAAAGAAGAAGAAACACAGCTTTTTACATAGCACCTTCCCGAGGAGTTAAAAATTGCAGTTATACAACACTCACACTGTCATACCACTATCATCAAAGGACAATTTTCAGTCAAAAGAAATGTCCATGAAGGCAGTTTTATTGTTTGAGAACTCATGCAAATGCTGAACAATGAAACTCAATCTGATTATCAGAAAATCAAACCTGTACGACCATCTCACAAACTGTGTTATTCAATTAAAACTTTCCAGCTCTCCTACATAATTTCTTGGCTTTTACATATTGTGCAAATGATATAGCTACTTTTACTTCTCTTTGTACATTTTAAACTTTGAAAACCTTTCACAGCAGAGGTCATATGAATCATCTAGCTTTTCCTATTCCAAAATGCTTCACTGATCATTCATTATTAACTCAGTAAAATGAAGATAGCTATGATAAATTTTGATCTATCTCAAAGTATTAGAAAGGATATGAAAACATCTTGTTCATAGTACTAACTTTTAAAAGACATATGAGGGTACAACCCCAGTTTTTTCACTGTCACATACAATAAAGCTTTTAATAACCCCATCACTTATTATTACATTTTTCCCCATTCCTGGGCACTAATAGTTTCAGCCTGGTCTGCCATTTAGCAGAAATGCATTCAAACAATATAACCATGAAGGGACTGGATGTTGGTGACAGGAGGCCTGTCAACGTCAGAGGTTAGGATCCTAACTAATGTCAAGGGTTTTTTCTAATTAACATATGTTCTCTAAACAGTTCTGCATACATATATGTCTTGATGTGAATGTTAAGGAAAGAGAGTAAGAAGTCTATGGCCGCTCTTTGATGTTTTTCAACACATCTCAGTTACTGGGGCTCTTTTACTAAACATACTGCAATGTAACCGTACACAAAACTTGAAAATGCCATAAGAAAACAATCCTTTTCAAGTGGCTCAACACAGGAATGAAACACAACCTAGAGAGGGACCACACTAATCCAGAAAAAATAAGGAACTGGCTCATTTTAGTGAGTTAAGATCTAGATGCATCTTGCTGCTTGTTATTTGGCTATTCAGACGGAAGGGCTAGACTGAAGTTAGCAGGGCTGTTTGGGATGTACTCTACAACTGATGATTTTTGGAAAAAGCCATTATACTATTTTACTCATTTACCTCTTAAAATGTTCTCAGTTTCACTACAGCCCCCCTCAGCTTGGGTCCTCCAGGGTCTGTGAGGGTCAGGCCTGTGTGAAAGGGAAGCAGACGGGGACAGAAGTTGTGCAAAGCTGGTCATGGACTTAATAAGGGCTTGATTCTGTACCAATGAAATCAACGGGAGTTTGGCTCATGTTTGCAATGGGAGGTGGATCAATGCTTTATGCCAGCTGTTCCCTGCTGGGTAGGGATAATCCCTTTGAAACAAAATATTTAACTTGTTCTCACTCTGTTGTTGTAAGAAGGCTTCCCATGATAATGATTTAATGAGAATTAAAAGGTGTGTCCTATTTTTTCTTCCAAATAGTCCCCCATTCCTGTAGTATATATTTGTTCATAAAAAAAAAAAAAAAAGAGAGAGAAAAAAAAAGAGAAACCTGACTTAGCCATGTGGGCTTACAAAAACACCACAGCAATGAGATACAGGGTGGATCATGTTTGTTCTGCTGGCCATAACAGCACTCCTCCTTGCAGTTTCCTCAGCCAGAAGACGCAGCAAGGAGGCATGTTAATTCAAACAGCTACAACTGAAGTGGGATCCCATGGGCAGAAGTAAAATAGCTGAGATCCATGCAGAAAATAAGATCATAGAAAAAATAAACTGTCAACAGTCATGAAGAGAGTCATGAAGAACAGAGTGTGAGAGAGACAGGAGCTAAGGGAGGACAGTATTAACAATAAAATCAGGTATGTGTGTCCTGCAGTCTGGATCCGAGTACAGCATTTAGTCTCAGTTGCTGTTTCTTGTTTTGTTCTTAAGTTTTACATGGGAAATGAGGCTCTGAAACATGGCTGAAGCTGCCCAGGTTGCTTTATGGATCAGCAGCACATGTGTCTACTTCTAGCCCCTGCATGTGTCAGTCAAGTTCAAAAACAGTGTGAAAGTTGGGCCAGTTTACCCTAGCTTTCAGTTTGGTTCACTCCCTCTCTCCCCTCTGGCTCAGATCCATTTGGCTAACAGACCTGGAACATAAAGTTTGCTAAGTTTTATAAAGCAATTATTTAATTTAAGAAGTCTCTTTCATTACATTCTAATGAGATTTCCATAAAATACAGAGTCCTCCACGTCCTCCTGGGAACTTTTGTTTACTCCATAAACCATGACACTTTCTGAAAATCTCTAGTAGACTTCAAGAGAGGAGACTTCCAGAGCCAGAGTTGTTTGGTCTGACAACCAGGAACTGAGCTTGCTGGAGAGTTATGTCCTCCAAAAGCAGAAAACATATGGAATCATTTGAGCTTAAGAGACTGTGACGTTTTTATAGAATGAAAGGAGGAAGTGAGAGATACAATGATGGAGCCGGGAGCTGCATCTGGCTGGCTGTTCCGTGGAGCATTTTCCTTATAGATTTTCACAGCTCTCCTAGCCCTAATATTAAACACTTGACCTTTTTGCCAAATACTATTTTAGATTATTAGGTTGGATGATTAGTTACTAAATATATCGACTATAGTAAATAGGAAATTGTGTAGTCTGATGCTTCAGTCTCAGACCTTTCAGGTACTGCTCCCTTGGCATTTAACATTAGAACACTGAGTCCCCTCATATTAACTTAAGTGACTTGGTAAGCAAGAAGTGTGAAGCATTTTCACACAGGGCATACAGATTTCTGAGGTAGCACTACAAGAATGGGTATGTCTTCTTTCCCTTGTGTTCCCCCCAGCAAATTGATATCTTTAAGGAGAAGGCTGTAAACGTTGTAAAGTCAAGTATAACTAGGAGCCAGCTTCTGCCGAACCATACAACTTAGTCTACTGCCTACAAATAAGTGCATTCACCTTTAAAGTTCTGTAAACCAGCACTTTGAAAATGACTCTGCCCTGTTCCTCTCTCCTCTCCCCACTACAATGTCCCCATGTTGGAAGCAAAATTACTCATTTGCTTTTTCACCTCTCTCTCTCAGCACCTTTGTACTTTCGTTTGGGAAACCCTGCTGTAAACTTAACCCCTCCCTCCCATAAATCCCACTTCAAATATTCGGATGTATGACCCTGACAGTATGACTCTGAACTTGTGAATATTTATAATAGTTCAGAAAGACAAAAAAGATCAAAATTCTTCCTGGAACTTAAAATGGTTTTAATAGGAATGGAACAAAATGCTAGTGCAGAAACATCTCTCACCCTTAAAGGACAAGCTGCATGAAGAAGAAAAAAGAGCCTTATTACTAAACACTGTGGAGCATATTTAGAAGAGCACCCCATGGAGACAATGTAAGATATTTATAGTGTACAAATTCAGCTTGGACATAGAGAGGTTAAGATTTGGGTAAGTGATTCCTCACTCCCAGCAGTGACAGAACTGTTTTATTTTTCAGCAAACTGGATCTGGTTCTGATCTCAGTCCTGAAATGTGAGACTGGTGCAGCTCCAGTCATTTTAGGAGAATCATTCCTGCTTGATACCAAGGTGACAGTTGGTCTATTAGATTTAATAAAACCAGCTGCTCTAAATCCTAGCATAGATTTCCTCTTTGTTATTACAGGATGGTACTTGTTAGCCAAGCAAAACCCAAGGACTCACCCGTTTATGTGAGCAGCAGATGAACAGACTAGACTGCAGGATTGGGCCTCAAATTCGCAGAGCTGTAATTATATTTTCTTTGATTATGGACTACTGTGATGGAGGCAGCCTATGCTCAAACCATATAACACTACTCTTCTTCCTGCAGTTTAATTTCTTGGCAATTAAAATGGGTGTGTTTGAGAATGACAAGAACTAGGAAAAAACACTTAAAAGTCCAGCCCTTCTAAAATCACAGTGTCTCTGAATGGTTAATGAACAGTGAATCTTAGGTAGGAGCACCACCGTGCTCCTATAACTGTTGTGCACTTTCATCTTTAATAATAATCATAAAATATTACTGAAGCTGGAGATACTCCACTGTAGTTAAAGCATGGTTATTTAGCAAACAATTACTTCCAAAATAAACTGCTGAAAACCTGCTGTGCTCCAGCATCTGCCAAATTGAGTTCCTCCTGTCTCCCCTCTTTCCAGATGCCCTCTGTGCTGCTTACTTTACCTCTTGGCACACACCAGTGCAGTGACATGTGATGAGGGCAGCTCCCAGCCATTGCTTCCAGAACCTGAAAAAGCTGGGACTCCTCCGCAGGCCTGAACAACAGCAACCTGCAACAGTGGAGCTGCAGCAGCCGAGAATTTGCTCCCCAGGCATTGTACAGATACTTGCTGAGCCCAGAAAGTCACGGAACAAGAAAGCCCGGTTGCAGGCACAACAATCCCACCTGTTAGGTGTTCCATTACAGAAGTGTGTGTTGGAAGACTTGGACACTCATTTGTTGATTACAAGATGCATCTCTACAGCACAAGGCAACACTGAGAAAGCATTTCTGACCCAACCACAAGAGCCAACACATGCCTGTTTACCTTAGTGCTCTGCTCCAAGCTGCTACACCCAACTCACTGAACCCACCTGCTTCAGCTACCTTCATACCTCAAAGAAGTTTACATCTATGCAAGCTGAATATCGAAACTTCTGAAATCTATAGGTGAAGTGGTGATTTATTCAAATGCCCTTTTATATATGTAAGTATAGTCAGACTTAGGCCATGTTCAGCTCCCATATAAGTAGGTGCAGAAATGGGCATGAAGCAGGAAAAGCAGTGAATGAGAAAAGACAAAGTAATATAGTTGTGCCACATGTAAAATCTTTAATAGTTCTTTTTATTGCTGCCACTCCAACCCTTTTGACTAAGCTATTGACACAAAGGAGATCAAAAAAAGTTTTTTTAGAACACAGCAGGTTCATTGGCATAGTTTAAGAATTTAGCTCGAGAAGTAAAATCACAGTTTGTGCCACAGCTTTGGCCTGTTGGTTTTGCTACAGTACTAAATCTTTTTGCTAAAGAAAAAGAAATTTAATTCTTTTGTAATGTAATTGCAGGATTGCCTTGACCCTTGAAGTCAATGGAGCTCTTCCAGGAGTACATGAGTGCAGAGCAGAGAAAGAACTGTTGTGATGTTGGTGCTTAGAACAGAGCTATATTTGCTGAAGGGTTCTGTAATGCTCTGGACTGAAGATAAAAAGGTGGTATAAGCATAAACCAGTTTCAAACACATGATGAAGTTTATCCATCTTACCCACTTATGTCCTAAACCAGTAATTTTTTAGCCTGTATGGTTTATCAGAATGGCTTCTGAAAGCAGCATTTTACTTGCATAAATTCCATTATCTGTATCCATGAAAAGCCATTTCTAAAACAGTGTTACATCGATGAGCTTTTCCCAACTAGGTTAAAGTGAAATAATGGAAGTTAAACACAAAGTCCATACGTAGCAGGAAGTCAGTAGAAGAGCTGCAGAGTATGCCAAGGGTCCTGGCACATAGATGCAGGAGGCCAGACCATGACAACTCCCCCAGCTGAAAAGCACTCTAATTATTTAGCTGTCAATCACAAAGTAGGACATAAAGTTCTCAGCAGTTAGTGGACATTAGCCAGTTATCTGTAGAAAATTATGTGATTCATTCTCAGAACTGGAATTAGGAAACAATTGGATTTCACTGAATCAGTCTGTGGTCCCAAGGACTCCAAAGCATGCCATGCCTACTCTCCCACTCCTTCTATCTGAAGGATTGTGTTTCTCAGTGTACCCAACAACATCTACTGACTCCCACAGGTAGCCTCAGTGCAAAATCTCTCTCTTGAGAGTGAGGGAACTATTTCACATTTACAACTGACTCTAAGGAGAAATCAGAATTCTCCAGAAGACCATTTCCCAGTTACATTTCCCCATTACATTCCCAGTTTGTTCTCATACTGCATGGTTTTCAAGTGCTATTTATCCATTGTGATATATCTTATAATCTCCCATAGTCAATCAGACTTGTAGATGTTTGCCCTCTTCAGTATTTCCCAAGGAGTTTAAACGGTTTTAGTTGGTATGGAACAAATACACACGAATATTTGATATAAATCATTATGGCCTTTGGCCAAAACATATGTTTTAGCTGTGGGCTTGTTTTCCTATGGCTAACCATTTTTTCCATTACATCTAGCAGAAAGGATAACACAGGCTACATTTGCCGAGAAGCAGTTTTCTTATAAATCTGGCCAAAATACAGTGGCTCGGCTTCCTCAACTAGGATCTTCAGGTCTGCACTGCAACCAGACATGTCCCAGGCACCATCTGCCCGTCTGTGCAAATGTCAGTATAGTCACTCCACTGCAGCCAGGACGTCTTGAGAAAACAGTCATGCTGAGAAAGTCTAATCCCCTTGGTCACAAAGTTCTAATGATAATTATAACAAGTCCATACTCAAAAAACTGAGAACATACATATATAAGGACAGAAAACTGACACATAGGAAGTGTAAGGTATTATAAATATGGTTGCTGGCATTAACACAATGTGTTATATTCTGAAAAGCAAAGCATAGCAAACATGTCCTTTTAAAACACAAAAGGAAAAACTTTGCCTTTACTCATTGACGTTCCTAAGCTATTTATGCTCAGTCCTGCTCCTCTCAGCTTATCACAAACTGCATGTTTTCATTGCAATCTACTGCACAGCATCACTCCAGCTCAGCTGGCATTCATGTTATGAGAAAACAAGATGGATTTCACTAATTTGCTTCACTCCTACCCTACATTAATTCCTGTGTGTAGAACCTCTTTTCTCTGTATAACATTGGTGGAATGGTAGTGGTGGGTCAGCTTCAACACCTCTCTCACTTAGCGCCTCCTTTGCTTAGGCACCTGTCAGCCCCTGTGTTTTTGGTGCAAAATGCACCATTTTTTGGGCCTGAACTTTTCAATGGAATGGTTTATGTCTTGTCCACCAAATATCACAGCAGGGAAGGGAGAAAGGTCAGATGACTTTACTAATAGGGCTGTATTTTGAAAAGTCTTCCACTGATGCAGCTCGGGTCCCCAGGACACCCTCCCTGTGGTTATGTTGAAATGGCTGAGGAAGGGGAGCTAACCAGATTCTGGAGTATTTATTTTACTTCTATTATTACAGCTGAGACAAATGACAGGCATATATAGTCATTTCTGCGTGGTTTTCTCATCACTGATGGCAAAAAGGAAAGAATGTGAAACCTGAACAATACAATGATACAGTTTTTAAATAAGCAAAGGCTTTTCAAGACTAGATACCATATAAATTGCTATTAGCAAATCTGTATACCAAACAAAGAGGAATACCAACAATACACTGCAAATAAATGGCTGGGCATTTAAGCTAAATCTTGTTTGCCACAGTGCAGGTTGGAGCGCCAGATGGACTTAAGCCTGGGGGGAAAGACACGTCTGCCTACAGAGTAATTGTTAATACTGAAGTGAGATTTTATATCTTCTTTCCCAATTCTGTGTCTTTATCAATGGGATCTACCCTTCCTTTTTCACACAGGGGTTACATCCCTTCACCTGTTACTTTCATTGGTTGATTACCCAACTAAGCGATAGCCTGTTTGTCCCCCTGATCTATTAGGGCAGGTCTCATTGTGAGACCTCTGCAGATGATCCGCTGCACAGAATGTGCTCACTGTACAGATCTCAGAACTAAAATTCCTAAACTACATGTAAATTTATTCTTCCAGTTAATTGTCAGATTATACGTTATGATTAGTGACACTAGAAATTTTACAGGAAAAGTGGGAAATTTCTGTCACGATATGGTTACATGACATCATACAGACCTACATATGTACACATACATTCATTAATACATTGTTTTAACTTAATATCGTTAATTCTCTCTGTGCTTTGACACTGCATCTGAGTCAGACCAAAGTCCAGACACGATGTCTGCTTCCTGTTTTCTGTTACACATTGCTGCTATGGCAAAATGGTTGACATGAGAGGAGAAAGTCTTTGAAGTGTTCTGACAATCTCTGTCAAGAAGATCCCAGAAGCACGGATAAATGTTTTTTCTCTCCCAGGCCTCACATCTTAAAGTACCAAAGGGTTCACCGCTTTTAGCCTTATTCAAAACCCATATGAAACCACTAGAGGATACTGTGAAATGGCATAGGCTACAATGTCATCAATATCCTGATGACACCAAGCTCTATGTCTCCTTTTCATTGAAGCCATATGTTACAGCTTCCTTGTGTCTGGCAGAGATAAGACATGGATGAAAGCCAGTTGGCTGAGGCTTTCTCTAGATAAGATGAAGGTAGTGTATGGGTTTGGCAGGGGAAAAGTGTTTTGAGTTGACAAAAATCTGCTTTCAAAGTTGTGGGAGATTCCCATTGTCAAAATGCCCAAGAGATTTACCGTCTCCTACCTCATCCTGAAGTCCCAGCTACAAAAGTGACCCAAATCCATTTGTCTATTGCTAGGACTTTGCTCACTAGGTGCTCACTGGGTTTCAGTTGACCAGTCTGTTGTTGACCAGGCTCACAAGGTCAATGCAGGCCCTACTATGTCTTTGTCATTACTTTCAATGTCTTGCCTATTCATAAAGATGTCCACTGACAAAGACTCTACCCCTTCTTGATCTGCTGCAGCGTGCCACCGGATTCCTAACAGAATACCAAGTATTTCTTAATGATTAACTGCTATCTTTCTTACTGCAATTGAAGCCTACTGGTACTTACTTTCCCTCAGGAACATAAGAAAGGATTATTCTCCTTTTCTTTGGAGCAGTGTTTCTCATATAGTTGAAAATTTACATTATCTTCTTTAAGACTCCTGTTGTTTAGGTTAGACAACCCCAGATCATTCAGTCTTTCCTCACAGATGAAATTTTTTTAGACCTCTGATTATTCTTTTTGCTGTCTTCTCCAGCTGGACTGTATTTCTTGAAATGCAAGCCCCAAAAGGAGGTCACAGTAAATCAAGTAACATTTTAAGCTTCTATTAGATATAGGTAGGCAGCAGCACTGTTACTGCTCCAAGCCCTTCTGGCATATTTACTGGGTGGAGGATCTTTGCTTGTTATCTTTTCTGCAATATGATAGTATGCAGCTTAGCTACACTCGGCCCCCAAGCAAAATTATGCTTGGATAGCACAGAGACACACAGGTCAATGCAAACCCAATAAATTCTACGCTTATTTTCCAAATTCACAGCAACATTTTGGGTAACATCAGGTTCCTCTAAGACTGCCATCCTTTTTTGCCTGCAATTCAGAGCTTTCCTCTTAATTGTTGAGCCTTCTTTCCATCGCATCATCTTTCTTTGACCTTAGTTAGTCCCACCATTAAAGGGAACATTTCTGCTGTAAAGTATTCTGTCCTGATCCTCTCTTGTGTCCGAAGCTGCTGATTCTTCCGAAAGCTTGAATCTTTATTGCTCCTTGTAAAGACTTTCCTTAGTTCTTGCAGAATTTTCCATTCTCAACTTTCCACAAACACCCCCTTCCCGCCCCTCAAATGGAGAAGCAGGGGAAATTAATTTTCTCAGCCCATTTGACTAGATGATCATTAAGGTTAATCATCTACTGCTGTCCCTCATCTGGCTGGCATGGGACATGGCCTTGTTAGTTCTGCAACGTAACCTTTCCACGAGCTCAGCTAGAAGCTGTAAACTGGATGTAGACACATGTATTCACCAACCACCACAAGATTGCCCTTAGTCATGTTGTGCTGGCAAGGGAAATGGGTTCATCCCTTTCAGAAGCAGACTTCATCATTTGCATATGTCTCTTGTCTTTTATTTCCACAGTGCTACACTGTCACTATAGGACTACTCCAGAAGCACAGAGGGAGCCTTCTCAGAAGCTTTCACTAATACAGGATAAGGCTGCTCACTCTATTGCAGGGTAGAGAAGAACAAATTAAAAAGGACAAATTACATGTGTTCTCCATACTTTGCATGAACCGCCAGAAGCATGCTGGCCTGAGTACATTGATGCCTGGCTTTCTTCAGGAAAAGTGACTCAGGGACATATCTTCTAATCTGGACAAAGTAGCTGTGTAGGTAAAGCACTGAACCTCCTGGTAAGGCTCACCACCATGTCCAGTAAAAACAGGGGACTCTTTAGCAAATAAGCAGAAGGAAAATTATATTAAATTAAGTTTATACAAGAACAGGAAGGATGACCAAGCAAGAGCCACGCTGGTCAATTTTTTATTACTCTATCTGCTAAACAGATAGGCAATATTTATATAAATTACAGTCTCCGTGTAGCACAAAAAAGTTACTGTTCTTCTTCCCTCCTCCTCAATAAAGTTATGATTCTGCAATCTATTAAATCCTTCTGCCACATGTGGAAATAAAAAATATAATAATCTTTGAGGGACCCCCAGAGGAGCACAAGAGGCAGCCAGCTGATGCAAACAGCATGCCAAGGTTTCGTGCAGGAACTAGGAGTATTAAAAGGGGAAGTAGATACTTTAGAAAAATTCGTGATAGTCTTGGTGTTCAGGTTAGGCTGCCCAGGGAGAGAACTAATGTGTTCTTGAGTCATTACTGGGGATTTTTGGGGACTGTAGTGCCATTCATGATGCAGTTTCCCAGATCTGTAGTGTGACCAGCCAAGATCTCATGGCTTTCTGATTAGATTTAAGGGGAATGCTGTGGGGCCCTCATGCCTTGGAATTACAAACTGTGCAGTGACCATCTTAGTACTTATAAATGCATTTGGTATAAACAACAGCCCTGAAGAACTGCAAGCTTTATTATCTGCCCATTGGAGTCTTTTTCAGTGTTTTAGAAAAAATGCATGTAAATATGCAGACCCTGAAGGTTCCACAGAAATCTCTGGTTAAAAAAGAAATGACAACAGACTCACACTCAAGAGGAAAGGGCAGCATGGCTAAGTGCAAAGAACAGCTGGGCTATATGTAATGCTACAGTTATTTTTCTGTGCTTCCTCTAGGATGAACCAAGGACCTTGTTTTGCTGGATGCTGAATGCCATAAAGTCCCATTACACGTCTCAGGAAAGGACCTTAATGGTTTTATTGGTACCCATATCTGCACATATGCCTTTGAAGATGAAAGGTTGGTTTTGGTTTTTTTCTCTGCTTCCATTTGTTGCCTTTTGGCTGACATGTTCCTATATGGACACTCAATCCCCAGATATCTGTTGCCTAATCAGGGACATCAATAACATCCTCAATGGGAGAACTCTGGAACATCTATGAAAGTCAGAAGTGTGAGGAATAGATCTCAGATGATGCAGATGCAGCCATTGCTGTATGATCAGATAAGCAACATTGCAAGTTCATTTTTGTATGCTAAATAAAATAAAAATGTCAATATTTACACATAACCTTCAAGGCTCTTACATTTGCAGCTCTTTAGTATGCAGTACAGACCACATTTTCTTTAGTCCGTTACCAACAGCTTGGAAATTTAGTTAGAGGATACAACCCAAATGTTCCTCCAAATGTTATTTCCAAATGGTCATCTTGAAAAATGCTGTTTAAAAGGATGAAACCTTTATGTGAAGATATAAGAGCCCATGCACAGAGCAATGTAAATTGCAGGGAAATCATCTGAAGATTAAGACCACTAATGATAAAGATATTCCTGTTAGGCATAGTTTAATTTGTTGGTAACTAAATCACCAGAGGCTTTTTACAGGCTGCTTGGAACCTGACTATTGTGTACTGCACAGTCAACCTCTAAGTGTACAGTGACACAAACAAATAAAAGCGATCATAACAGTTGAAATGTAGTTAGAGACACAATTGAGAACATCTGTATTGTAAGCAGAAATAAATTAGAAATACTGAAGTGTTTTGTAGCTGTGAAACTGAGGGATAAAAAAATAACCTACAGCACCTGGCTTAAGCAGTTATAAATAATGTATAAAGGAAAAATCTCATTAACCCCTGTGTAAACTCCCCCCCAATGAAATATACTTTATGAATGTTGCATCACAGTAATAAATGCAGCATTTGTTTCCCCCATAAACTTTCCATTTCATGACTATAAGATAGTTTGGATTTGGAAATAATGGCCAGCGAATGTACTGTTTGCAGGATTAGTTTCTCTCAACAAGCAGCTTTGAACTGACCTTCAGCTTTTTTGGCTAAAGAGCAGAGACTTACACAGGCTTAGCAGAACTCATCTTTGTGCCTACAAAGCTGTGGCAGTGTTGTACTCTACTTGCAACAGAACGGTACTATATAAACAAACCCAACAGCACCACTAGAGAGTATTTAGACTCTGAGCCTTGAATGTTGTAATTGCCTGGTATCATGGAAGATTCGATATGAGATTATACTAGATAAAGACTATATATGAATGTGGAAAGTTTGCCCTTCGTAAAGAGCCAGGTCTTATAGCAGAATGCTGCGCACTGCAGGATGCGCAGTTGTATTTACATTAAAAAGAGCAAGTGGTGTAGAAAAAAAATAGAATGCTTCCTTTCCAGTTTCAGGTTTTTCTTTACAAATATTCACAGTATTATGTAAAGATGCCAGGACTGATTCCTCTCTTGTGTTAGCTTTACACTAAGTCAGCTTCACTGAAGTACTCAACAGATTAATTCTAGATTTAGGCAGTGTGTTACTGTCAAGTCGCACCATTGGCTTTTCTGTTGATGATACCTTGATTTCTCACGTATGAAAAGTGCTCAGCTTCCTGATGATCCAAGGGCAGCAATCACTGATGCCCTTGGGACATTCTCTGAATGATCTGTATACCCGATATGCAATCACCAAGCCACAGCATGGTGAAACAGAGATGAGAATGGGCACAGGAGGCTACGAAGGAAGTCAGCATCTAGAGTCAAATTGAAAACTAACAGATTATAAATTAAAAGGTTAAGAACTTCCCACTGGCTGAGAGAGATAAAATGTCAAAAACATAAAAACATCACAAAGTTAGGTTTGAGTCTGGAGTGCTTTCCCTTTATGATTAATGATTGGGCTCAACCAGGATGGGAAAGGCAAAGCAAAGTTCCTCTTGAACTAGCTTAAAAATGCCACAGCTAGAGAAAAAAATATAGGAACATCAATTTAAAAAAATAACAAAACAAAAAACCTTCTACTAAAATGTAAAGGTCAGGAAAGATTTGGGTGTTTTTAAATGCTGTCTTGAAGAAATTTCATAAAGGTTAAGATGTCATGTAGTTTCAGAGTTATGGGCACTGGAGGGGGGTCCTTGAGTGCCAGATATTCCTCGGGCCACTCGGTGACTGTGAGCTGCAGTGACAGTGGACAGCAGGAGGCTGGCGGATCAGAAGCTATCACTGTGCCACTGGGGAAAACCTGTGTCTAGCTCCCCAAAGAATGAAGAGCTGTGTGAATATTTCAGCATCTGAGATTTAGGCAGTGGATAAAATACAAAAACATGCCTTAAATAACATACAAGGGTCTAATTTTAATTGCTCGCAGCAAATATATTCAGCGTTCAGGCTCTTCAACTCAGTGCACTGTGCCCAGGAGGAGCAGGAGGCATGGTAGGGATGTTACTCAGAGCCTGAGAAGCTCCTGGTGGCAGCCTCCTGTGCACAGTGCAATGGCTCCGAGCAACACGTGGCTCCCTTGTGGTTTGAGATCCCCAAGGGCACACGGTCAGGCAGAGCAGAACAGAAGCTGCAACAGCTCTTTTTCCAGATCTTGCAGATGAAAGCAGGAAAGCCAACACAACTGTGGGAGAGTTTGGACGGTGAGTTTTCCTTTGCCTGTGCTCCCCTATGCCCACTTGGCAGCTGTTGAGCCAGCTCCCTCCTCCTGCGGGCTCCTGCACCTTGCTCCCATTTAGCACTGACCTGGCCCTCCTCCTTGCATGTCTCATTCTCTGGTTCCCCATCTCTCCTCTGGTAGTTAGTTCCCTCATACAGCATTGCTGTTTCATAGGGACTAGAGCAACTGAAAAAAACAGACTTTGTGGCTTGATTTCTTTTCCCCGCTCTCATTTTTTTGACTTTCAGACCTGAGTCCATGTGCCTGGAGTAAGAGCTACCTTTCTCTGGTTCAAATATTCCCACCACTTCTCCCTCAGACCCTCCCTGGAAGTCCATTTTACCTTACTTACCACTTTTGGCATGGTGGCTAGCCAAGTGATCCTGCATGTTCTTGCAGAGCAGCTTGAGAAGGCCAGTGATTCCTGCCCAGGGACTACTACCCAAATCTCCTACACAGGGACCGTGGACATAGGGAAAGCAGAGGACTCACCGCCACCTCTTGGCAAATGAAATCTATTTCAACATGACACGAATTTCACTTATAGACAAAAGGTGAACTAGGAAAAGGTGAACTATTTGATTTGAATAACCAAACAAATGCTATACAGAGACCATGAAATAACAGAGAGGGAAGAAAATCTTAGAAAACCTATATCTGCTCTGGGCAAATGTTACAAGGGGGGTAAAATTCCAGAAATGTCAATTATTTCATGAACAGAAATAAAAGACTGGTGTTATCAAAATATGACAAAAACCCTTTTTCATTACAGAAAGGTGGTATTTTTCTAACTGGAGATATAATGAATAAAATGATCTTAAGTTATGTTAGCATTTAACCTCCTTTCCCTGCTTCTCCTTTCCCCCTTTTCCCTCCTTTCCTATATGCATCTGTTGCACACTGCAAGCTCCCTGTGACAGCTACCACTATGCCTGATCCTCAGGCCCCTTTCTGGCAGCTTTGCAATGCTCCAGAGACGAGCAGAAGAAAAAGCAGGTCTGTTGCCCTTAGGTTGTGAGATCTTGCTCAAAAAGTCTCTTGCCCCTGCAAAAGCAATGTAGCAAGGACAGGACAAGACGCAGCTTCAGAAGCCTGGATTTCCAACCCCAGGATGGGAAGAGAAGAAAAGTAGCCTGTTTTCTTAGCCCTTCCTCAGTCAGATACTATGTGTAGCAGGGTATGGTTACAAGTATGTGTAGCAGAGAATACTACGGGTCTGACTGCTTGCCTCTTTTACTCTCTGAAGAGTGTCATGCAAAATGACACTGCTGCATAAATAGTTGCTAAAATAACAAATAATAATGTCACCAAAACTTCCCACGGTGTTGTGTTTCTGGTTCCTTGGTTTACATAACTGCCTGGTTTCTCAACATCCTCCAAAAGTTGTTATTTTTTTTTTCTGCCAGTCTAATATATACAATTATTTCTCTGAAAAGCTGAAATACTCTGCTTTAGGTAGTAAAACAAGGGGTTAGCCCAGTAAGTTTCAGAAACAACAGCAATACAATTAACTATAACTGTTCTTGATAGAAAATAAATGCATCCTTATCCTTCTTGGAGAAAACTGAAAAATTGCATAGTTGAAATGATTTCTCACTCAGTGAACAAATCTGTTTTCTTTCTTGTGAGATGTCCACTGTGTACACCTGGGTGGTAAAAGACAGAAACCCCTGGCTCATGTGCACAGGCAAAGCATCTCACAGCATCACCTCCCCTTGTCCTCAGCCTCTAAGCACACTGTGCATCCTTGGAGCCTCCTGGTCACCGGCTCACCTAAATCTGGTTTTATTTATATTTTCTCTCAATGAAGAGAAGGTATTTGTACACGTTTATCTTTTCCCCTCTCTTGCTCTCACAGACACAGATGCATACGCATGCATAGGTACGCACACACATACAAAATATTCATCCCTACCTTATTCTTGAGTTTAGTGTCCAAAAGATGTTGCAACACATTATTAAGGCATATTTTTCTATCTGAAACTGGCTAGATTTTTCCCTAACAGCTGCACTCTAGATTTTAATTAAATAATACCAGTTGTGCCTTATTTAACTAAGCCAGCACATCTTCCTTATGTTCGGGTAGATTAATTTCATATCTTTTTTTTTTTTTTTTTTTTTTTTCTAATGAATATGTTTGTCTTTTGATCTGCAGCTCTCTATAGCTAAGAAAACCTCCAAGTCAGTGTAACATTGCATAGACATTGGCAGGGGCATTTTGTTTTGCCAGGGCAAATTTTGGGCAGATTTTTAGCGGGTTTAATTTAAGTCAACAAACTTGTCCCTGGAAAACACATGCGGGGGTAATCAAACTCCTTGTGCCTTTGGCTCTCTGATTTGCTGCTGCCAATGCACAGGCTACAATCTAAAGGCCACCTTCCTATGCATGTTCCCCTTAGACCATGAAAAGCAATTAGCCTTTGGAGTCCCCACCTCTGTTGCTGATGCTATTTAATCAAAGAGGGGTTTTAGGGAAATTAAATATCTAAAATGTTCAGATATAATGATTGATAAAAACTTGTAATGGATCCCCCACCCACTCAGAAGCTCAGCATCTGCAAAACACCACACAAAGGACCCAAAATAAAGGTGTATTATCATCTTTGATATCTGTGAATGACACCTGGGAATGGTCTCATTCGAGTGAAAGATAATGGAAGGCTGAGCAACTTCTTACTGGTGGTAGATATTATAGTATCTGGTAGATAGTTTGTTTTTACTTCATGCCTTTTACCTGGGAAATGTAGGTCTTGATAACATTTGCCTCCTAAAAACTATTGGTGAGCAATAAAAAAGCCAAGAGAGAGTAGGAGCAGGCCAACAAAATTTTTTTAAGGGAATAACAACTCCCCTCAGAGTTAACCCAGTGAAGATCCTTCTTGCAGTTTAAGAGGAGAGTTGCACAGAATGGCTGCTGACAGCAGCCTGCAGAGGTTTGGAGCACGTGCCTGTGACCTGCACCTCTTCTATATCACCTGCGTACCACATTTCATCACCAATTGCCATCAAGTCTGATGAGATCTACATTATGAGCAGGAAATAGTACCTGTAAAACAAACTTAAGAGAGAACACCTCTAGAAAGCTGTGCAAGTCGGTGGGACAAGCCCAGCTGTGCGCTTGTGTGATTTATAACAAGAAAAACAGGGTGTGCTTTCTGTGAAACTTTATTACTGCTTTGTCCTTGAAGGTGGCAAATGAGTTTTCTGCCATAATTATCGTATACACCACTATAGGAATAAACGGAGCATGCAGAGTGTGCTACCCAGAACCTGCAGGGTGGGAACAGATCCCTTGTTGGGCTGGGTGGAGGCGGTGGGGAACAGAAGCTATTATGTGCCAACAGCAACCATACCGAAGTCTGTAACTTTAAGACAAATAAAACGTATATATTTGCATCCACAGGGAAGAATTCTGTCATTTCTGAAAGAGCTGTGAAGATTTTCTCAGCCATTGCACAATTTGTCTCCATGATGCTATGCTTCCAGTGTCATGTACAGTACATCTAATCTGTCATCGAAGTCAATCTCAACGGCTGCTTGACATGGCCCTAATCAAGACAGATACAAACCCCAGTAACAAAGGTAATGCTGCCCTCAAAGCAAAGATGACACAATTGACTGGTATGTTTATTTAAATGGCTCATATCTATCCTGTTAGCACATTCCAAATCAAAGTCCACATAGTTTATTTTAAAGTGAATTTTGGTCTCCTACTCTCCATTGTTTATAAACGTCTGTGTTTCTGACAGCTGACAAAGGGCATGCTGAAGATCTGCAATATCCACAGCTGGTTGTGTGCTGCAGTGGGACTTTCCCCACCTAATTTTGTGCTATGTGGCTCAGCCATAGAGAAGACTTCCCATTGAGCAGCCCCAGGGAGAACAGAGTGCCGTGGTGAGGACTGCTTGTCTTGTCCTAGTATTGCTTTTCCTTTCACTGTGTGTAATTTACTCTATGTCAAAGCCTAGCAAAATCAACCCTGGGAGAACCTCAAGTTCTTCCTCAGGTGGAGTACAGGGGAACAGGGGTGGTACTGGCTTCAGTGTGCTTCACGCCCAGCTCAACAACATAGTTTCTATGCTCACTAACTCTGACACCAGGCAAAATGGCCACATGGTTTTAAGTGGGAGTAAAATTTGCTGTACCATATAGGCTCTGATTAATTATACTAGAGTAATTCCACTGCCTTGTTACTGCTGTAACTCTGAAGAGATACAGCCTAGAGATTCCTGCTTTCACAAGTTCAAATCCTTTCTTTGGCAGGATGCTCTCTTGCACACCAACTGGAATGGAGCAAGGACAGATGGAACAGAGTCCCTGAACTGAAATACCCAGAATCTTTGGCTCCTGATCAAAAATTTATCATTTTTGGCCATCTTCGGTCAATATGCTTCACAATTTCCCAGTAGTGGCATGACATGGGGATCTACGTTGGTCAACAACTTCACATTTTTCCTTTGTCATTAGAAACTTGGTATTCAAAACCCTTGTGAGATGGCTAAGGCAGCACCATATTCTCTTTCAACTGCATGCGTGTTAAGAGGGAAAGCTGCACAATTGTAATGCTTATACACCACGTCACATCACCTTTTAGTTTACAGAAATCCTCACTAGGACTAAGATTATCAACACCAAGTTGGAGAAATACAGAAGCGAGCTACCTGCAGCTGAGAACTGCAAGAGTCCTGGTGTAATTCTTGGCTATTCCCAAGCACCCCTGATTAAAGTATGTTCAGGCCTGTGTCATGTGCTTTAGTAATCTACAGTTCTTGGTAAACAAGATTCATGTTCTTTGCCTTTACTCTGCAAAATGTTCACTTACAGATCTAATGAATGGTAGCATCGGACAAAGAGACACTTGTTTCTCAGTTAGACATATGACTTGACAAAATGTAAGAAAAAAATAGAAAGACCCCCACAAAAAAGCCCTAAGGAGAACAGAAGAAATATGCCAAGAGAAAATATGACACACATACTTTATACATGTTTCATTTCTGTTGTTTTGGTTGGAAAACAGCTGCAGGTGTCCTCTAATTATATCGCCATTTTCACAAATATCAACTGTCATATTTAATTCGTTACATTTACCATCCAGCCTCCTCGAACAGCACACTTCTTTCATTACACATTTAGTGCCAGAGTTTCTAACATTCAAGCTAACTTTCAAGCTAGTCAATTAATGCATTATTTACAAGTGAAATGTTATTAAAAACAGATTCTTAATTTACTAATGATTTAGTAGACCCCAGGCAATATTCCAATTTGTTTTTATTGAAATTGGAAGAATACTTAGAACAAAGGGGAAAGTAATGTCAAGGATATTTTGGCCTATTCATCTGTGCTGTACTTTCTGTGGTATTATGTCTACCCCTACATCTTCCCTCCCTTTTTTATATTGTATTTTTAATACATAACCTAACCAGTTGCAGCATGATTGAGGGGAAAGGTCTATGAAAAATGAAAAACAGCACAAACACTATTGTGAGTTTTGTTTTTAAAAAGCACCAGGCAGTCTGGAATGACTCAATACACATGTTCACCATACAATACAGCATATTTTGATTTACAGCGCTGTTCTAGCAGCACAGCAGGTTAAGAAGGTTAGAAGTCAAGGGAAATTAAATGTTATTAGCATTCCACTATTGTTGTGCTGTACAAAAGTGAGTATGTAACTTTTCAAATGCATTTTTAAACTCAAATTTGTTTCTGAGGCTTTTAGCTTGTCAGAAACGTTTTACAAGGACGTGTGTGCTTCTTTTTACTTCCCATTTTTTGCTTCTTTTCCTCTCCTATCTGTGCCTGTTCAGGATGTTCATTAAAGACTAATCCCACTCCTACCTTCTCTTCTTGCCAAACTGCCACTACCTACGGTAACGCTGTCGTCATTAAAATGTTGACATTCACTGTTTAGGGCCACTTAGTACAGGAAATATCTGCAATCCAGTGGCAATACTAGTAAGTTGCAAACACTAAGCATCAATGTTTGAATGGTGGCCGTGATAGCTTCAAGATACTTCTTTATGTGTGCTTTCATGTGGAAATAAATGAAACCAAAGCAAGATTTCATGATCAGGTGTGTGTTTTACTCCCAAAGGGTGGTTTACCAACCACAGATATGCCCAAACCACACAGCTTCAGTTTGGCTTTACGGGCAAGGTGGGGGATGCTTGGTTTGGGGCCCTGGCACTCACATGTATGTGAACACCTAGCTCAGACCCAGGTGTGGACATCTTCACTGAGAGATCTACATGTGGTAAGAAGGCTGGGGCAGGGAATGTCTAATTTAGGCACAGTAGCTCCAGGGATCTTGGTGAGGCTAATGAGGAGGCTACTTGGTGTTTTCACAGAGCAGATAAGGCCCCAGGTCTGGTTGTTTCTACCCACATAAAGCCTGCATCAGAAGCAACTTTGCATCTGTACGCAAAATATTACCACACCTAGCTAAATGAGAGCCAACCCAGATAGGTCTCCACTGCTACTACCTCCCTGAAAGTGACAGGAGGGGCAAAGCTGAAGCCTCTTTGTGCCTCACACTGTTATTTGTAAGATAGGGATAACGTTGCTGCTTTACCCCACAAAGCTGATAAAAAGATAAATACAGTAATTATCTGGGACAGTCTCCTTTACGATGACAACAAGACTCACACAAATCCAGCAGATGGATCTGTCCCTTCCCCTACTAGCCCCTGGTGTATTTGGAAAACCTCCTGTATCGTCACCCCTTAGGTTTGGGCGTGAAGTCAGATGTACCAGGTTGACCATGAAAGAACCCTTTACTGACAGTGCCACAAGCATTGCAATCCCTGCCCTGTCACAAAGCACCCCTGGCTACTGGGTGTCCAACACAGCACCAGTTTTAATGTATGGGAGGCCAGGTTGGCTGTGCATCGCTCTCCTGAGTGCCTTGTAGCCAAGCCTTTTGCTGCCTTGGTCCCTGACCACCTGAGGTTCATTCTTTGGTGAAGGGCCCTGCATAGCTACGGCCATTTGAGCTTTGAGTCTTATCTACTTCACCAAAAGCTGATGACAGCTAGTGCTGATCCGACCCACCTCCAGTGGCTGGTCCAGAGGAGGCAGAAGAGCCTCCTGCCAGCACCAACCCAGCTAGTTTAGCTTAGGTGGAGAAGGTTGGGCCTCTGGGTTTACAAGTCCCTGCTCTCACTTCTGCTGATGAGCTGTTGTGCTGGATCATTGCAAAAGAAGTAATCAGAAAGTTTCAGACTTTGCAAACTAATGCTGTGTTTATTCCACTTTCCAATCATTCCTCTCTACTATCTGTGTTTCACATACCGTGAAACTGCACTACACTGTGCAATTGAATTAGTTGTACAGTGACTCAAAGGCATTAAACAATGACTTTGATATTTTAAGTACTGTCTAGGAGGGATTTTTAATTCCTTCCTCATAATGAAACAAGCAACACAAGAAAAAACCCCACAGTTACACAACCCTGAAACATTGATTTTCTTTTCCATCCTGGGTAGACTCCTCTGACACAGCAGAACAAAAAATATCCTTAAAGCCTTCAGCTTGTTTAGTAGCAGAATAAAAATAAAACAAGCATTGACACACGATTTTAATGCCACCCAGTAGCACAAGAAATAAGTCCCTGTTCTTATTCTACCTTCTAAGTCCACAGTATGTACTAGGAAGGTGAATCCAATGGGAACTTTCCAGATGCTGCTGAGTCTATAGGTAGAGATGTCCGTCCTCCTCCAGCTTCAGCTACATTTGCTGAAATGGCCACTGCCCCAGATATGGGGCTGGTTAGCAAAGCCCAGGTATTTTAATTGTTCAGGATAAACATTTTGAGACAGGTTAGGGAGTGCCCATATGAACAGCTTAACTGGTAGCTTGGAAGGAGATGCTAGCTTTCGGCAAAGGAGTGGTGAAAAGCTGCTGGAAGCAGGACGGTCCCACTGCTGGCACATCTACAACTGGAAAAGGGTATACACTGGGCCTGAACCCCCTGCAAGCTCCCCTGGGAAGCCGGAGAGAGGGAAAAGAGGAGATGGCTGTGACTGCATTCAATTGGGCAGCTGAATGCCCAGGGTGGCCCTGAAGCAATCAGCTGCTGTGTGGAGCCTGAGGCTGAGGTGAGCCCCAAAGTGTCACCCTCATCTCATAGACAGCAAGGGGATCGGCTGCCACTATGGCCTGGACTTAGTCACAGGAGAGCCAGTTCTGTCATTGACAAAAGACTCTCCAGGTGGGTTCTTGCTGGAGACTGTGCTGGAAGTGGGGGTGGAAAGAGGGAAAAATGAGTGAAGAAATGCTGTGAAACTATTGGCATTAGCTGCTAACAGCACAGGGCCAGGCACCTAAGTGATGACTCACATCTGGCAATAAATACATGAATAGTTGTTGAAAGCTTGTTTGACTTTCACAAAGGGGTTTAAGCAAACATTTGTTTGTTCATTAGTCTTGAGCAACACTTTTATGGCAGGAGATGCATTAAACCTTAACATATATCTGCAACCAAGATATTTGGTTGTTTTACAGATTAAGACACAAAGCAATGTACACTGCTTACACAGAATGGCCTTGAAATACCTGTAATGGAGTGAGATACAGTTATTAGACATTGGCACTGTGAATCTTCATTCTCTTGAAGGCTAGTTGGGATGCTGTGTCTCTGAAGATAAAGCCTTAAAGGGCCCAGTTCTGCTGCTGCTGCTTGTGTGCCTGCATCAACTTTCAGATTCCCTGGCTAGTTTTAAAAAGCAGATGAATGAAATCTGCTTCATGAATTAAATTATACTGGTGTATGGGAAAGTCATTCCCCGTTACAGCTGGTGCTGTAGAGCAGGCACAACTGCTCACAAACTCCTCAGGACAGCTCACTGCACAGACGGTTCTGTCCTGCATTTGGAAAATGTAATTTGAGGAGGAAACCCCTTCCCCAAATATCCTGAGCTCACAGCACCACAGCCACAACAATTTTTGTGTTAAAACATTGCCATGGTATCGGACGGCACGGTCAAGAAACACATAGCAGACTCCAGAAGGTGTCTGTGTGTGAGCAATGCCATCCTCACAGCCCTTTTGTGCTCACTGGAGCCTGGGCCAGCTGCCTGCTGGCCCGTGTCCTCTCGCAAGGTAGAGCAGCTGGTGGGCTGTTCTCAGGTCACTCGCTGAGTTCTGGCTGAGGAGTTGTTATGGCAGCTGGAAATCAGGAAGAGCCATCATGCCTCTTTTGGTGGTTGCAGGGAGACGGTGAGTCTGAAGTAATTAAGAAGGGCTCCTTCCTTTAGGGCTGCTTGGTAAGATTTATGCTAGGTGTTCCAGAAAAAAATGAACCTGGATCTATATATATATTTTCAATCTACAAAGCAGATTGGGAAGATGTTGTAACCAAATCCTCAGTGATGTAACACTGACTTCAGCATAACTATCCTGATTTATGACTATCAAAATGTAACTATTCTCAAGTGAACAAGTTACACTTTGCCTCCTCTCCCTGGGTAGTTTTTTTCCTGTGAGCAGTGCTGCATAGGGTAATGTTAGATGTGATGAGGGTCAGCAATAACATAATCACAGACCTCAGGTCTCCAATTTATGTGTCTCTGTGTCTTCACCTCATCTCACCAAATGATAACATAAAAGGTTACGACGTGCAAAGCAAAAAGCCCAAGTTGTTAACTTCCTGAACTTGAAGATATTAAATTCCTAAAATTATTGCAAGTGCAAAATACTTGACATCCTATACAGCTGATATGAATGGAAGGTGGCATGCAAATATTTCACATTATAGTGGCATTATTTTCATCAGAATCTTATGCATATATTTTGTATGACGTTGAAACCTGTCCATTACTTGACTTGGTATAATTCATATCAGTACTTCAGATGTACACTAGTGACACTGGAGAAAGCTTCTGTTTGGGGGGAAATGATGACCATTATCTTACAATATCCCATGGCAGTGAAGAAATGGGTTTTGTCACTGAAGCCATTGATCATTGACTGACAGTATCTTCTACTTATCTCTGCCTTTGTAGGTAGAAAACCTGTTCAAAATCAGCCATGATTCTCCTGCAACCTTGATGTGGGCAAAGCTGGTGTGGAAGAGAGATCTGACCACACTGTGTGTTCTGCCGACTTCACTACCATTAACACTTAGGGTGGCCACAAACCTTGTGGTGAGAAATTGCAAGAAATTTCATGGAATAGAAATAAAAGTTGGCATGAGAGAATTTCTAGGTAGTTTCAACCAGATGCTCAATCCAGTGTTACACACTGTGGAAGCCCAGAAAAAACTTTCACTGAAAGTTTACATCACTCAGGCTTCCTTTTGGGGCTGTGTTACCAGGACTATCCATGATAGGCCATACTGACTTCAGAAGGCTTGGAACTGCAAATTCTCTTGTGGCTCTTTTGTATTATAGCTGCTAGTGATAATTTTATATCTTAGAAAGCACAGACAATGATATGTTGTGGTCAGAAAAGGGTAAAAAGAGGAGCTCTCCCTTTCCCACACTTGAATACAACTGCAAAATGTTCAAGTCTCAGAAAAGCAAACCATCCTGAAAAGAACTCCTGCTCATTAAATAAAGAATAACAACAACCTCCTGCATTCCCTTTTCTACCTTCTCTTGCTTCCTATTATATGCAACTCCGTATCTCTCAGCATCTCTCTTTGAATCTATGATTCCTCTTTCTTAATGATATTTTCTTCCTGCCTCAAACTTTCTCTAGAGGTGAGCCAAAGGCAGGCTGTAGAGCTGCATAACCCTGAACTTGATAAACGTGAGTTTGCATTGAAATGTATGGCACTGTCGACTACTACTTTGCTCTTGCAAACATGACAGACAACTCCATCACTCAGTAAGATCAGCCCTTATCTCTGCATTTCCTGACTGGACAAGAACTTTCCCCTGCCTTGAATGATGTTGTATTCGATAGCTGTGTCAATATTTCCTTGGGCCTTTTCATGCCCTGCAGTTAAACCCATAAACACATACTCAGACATGAATTCTACACAGAGGTGCAAAGTCTTAAGACACAAAAATCTGGAATTCACCTCTAGCCAATGCTTGGTAGGTGAGCTGATAACCAACTCATTGTTCTGATACCAGGGAGAACTGGGATTTGCTGGTTGGGAGAAATGGAAGTGGTAAGGTGAAGACTGCAAGGAGAGGCTCCTGCTTCAGCAGGAAGACCACACTCAGTTCTTTGTGCAGTTACAAGAGAAGAGGAGCAGAATGGTTTTTGAGGAAAGCCTAAAACTTGGAAAAAAGGGCAGCTCAGAAAAGTGAAGATGCTTTCTTGAAGGAAGGGAAGTCCAAACCATAGAGTTTGGATGAAGATCTGAAATTCTCAAAGCTTGAGTGTGTTAGATGTTTGTCTCATCCCCATTGCTTTTCTGGCTCAAAATATATTGATGCTTCCTAAAAAGTAGTCCAGCTGGGCCCTGCTAGAAGCAGATTCTCAGATGCATAGTCTCAAAGCTGAAAAGGCAATATTTAGAAACAGTCTGAGGAGGCTGCAGGCATGTCTCAACAGAGACGAGAACAGGGTCTTAGCAAGCCTGAATCCTGTGAAGGACTGTAGGAGGGCAAGCTATGAGATGGTCAGGCACTGTACCAAGTTAACGCTGCTACACCCACTTGCTTGTCATTTGCTTTGCAACTCAAGAAAAAGGGACAAATAGGAGAATAGGGGAACTCAGTCATCCAAACAGGGGAGCAGCCTCCTCCACTGGACTGTCATTCTTTTTTTCTTTTTGGTTTTGATGCCATTTAGCATTTAAACAGGTGGCATTTCAGTGGAATCGGTTTCTCCAAATGCTGCACCATATATATTGAGTACCAAAAAGTTATTTCAAGGGCTGTGTTGCTATGTGATTGCAGAAACAGCAGTGCAGGGAGAAATGTCGCCAATAAGAGCCTTTGGAAAATAGAAAACATTTAGGTGTTGTGAGATTGCATTTCTCTTTCTGTTTTCATTGTTTAGAAACATATAAAACAACAGTCGTTTATATCTATACTTTTGATAGGTTGTATGACTCACACTGTGATTACAGCAAAAATATCAAAGAGAGAAAATATACATAACCCATGGTTAGGCTTAAATGTGGATTGCAAATAATCAGTGTTTACAGCACATTTAACCTGGGTGCAGTACAGTTTGTTCAGATTTTATTTAAGACTGCATATCCAGTGTTGTGTTTGGAGTAGTAAGTGCACCACTGACATCAGCAAGGACAGGACTTGCCTGCTGAATGCCAAACAGAGTTTTGCTGAGCTCAACAGTCTGGAAGTTCACAAAACAAGAAGCGTTTCTTGCCATAATTAAACTGCAAAAAGCATTTGCTTAAAAAAAAGTTTTAATTACAATTGGCGTTTCCAATCCCAGTGCTGGAGGCGGTTGTCTTACTGAAAATTGATGTCCTTCACGGCACTGGCAATAGACAAACCCAGTGGAAAAGCCTGTAAACATGTTTCTAGGCAAATTTAATATTGGTTTAACCACTGGAGAAAGCATTTTGGTTGCTACCCTATTATTAAAACAGGTTGGAAATGGATTCACACACTCTCCTCTGCTGAGTTAATTGTCGTATGGTTGGCATCACAGACAACATCATTTTTCAGCAACGTGGCCACCTCCAGCACTGAGCACACAAACGTCAATTGTATCCAAAAACTGCTTTTCAGTTCTACTACCCATAAGAACATTTTGTAGTTTATTTGTGATGAAAGACAATTCTTTTCTAAGAACAATAGAACTATTGGTCTAAGCAAAAGAAGCGAAGCTGGGAACCAGCTTTTCAACTCCATTTGAATTGTCAAATAAACTAATGAGTGCTTACTGTTAGGCAAACTTAGGCCCTATTTGAAGGCATGAGTATTAGAAACTCACTCCATGCTGAACATCAAAGAACCTGTGCCTGGGTAGGGCTGATGAGCACTTATACTGACTTGCCAGCCCCAAAAGTACACAGATGGATGCTGTGGTCAAACTGCGTGCTGCTCTGCTGCCTTCGGCTTCAGCCCCAGAGGTGGCTCCCGGCAGTCTCTGCTGGGGCTCTGACACCTAAGGCAGCAGGTCAGGAGCTCTGGATGCCAGCTCTGAGTAAAAGCATTTCCATAGCCTTAAGTCCTGAAAAAGGGTCTGAAAAAGAGGTCTTGATCCCATGAGTACACACAGTATGCAGACAGTATTAAAGAAAAGATTATTATGTCTTCTGCAGTATCCAGCTGTGGGATTCTAGGTGCTGACCAGAATAAAGATGGGTGACAGTATTAATCTTTACATTTATAGCATTCCTCCCTGTGTTAGATATTTAATCAGGACTGAAATGAATAAGATGTGATGCAATACATTAGATACATATGCATCTGATACAGCCTGACTGGTTAATTAGACAAGGTGAAGAGGTTTGAGGATAGGAAGACTCTCCCCAGTGCTCACGTTGGCTCCCCTCTCCACAGCCCGCACTCGGTGCCTCTGTCAGAAAGCTCCGTGGCACAGAGCTGAGGCTGCACTCAGTGTAGGGCAGAGCCCAGTGTGTGCTGCAGGGGGAGGAAGGACAGACCCTTAATGACATCTCCACACATGCCTCATCTCAACTTTTGTATCTGGGGGCTGTTATTTGATCTTCGGCTATCAATTCAAAAGAAAAAACAGAGAATTT
The DNA here is from genome assembly GCA_013398125.1 of Aegotheles bennettii. NCBI lineage: Eukaryota > Metazoa > Chordata > Aves > Caprimulgiformes > Aegothelidae > Aegotheles > Aegotheles bennettii. The sequence continues at coordinate 1,613,472 of VZRW01013440.1, read as the reverse complement.
ATAGTAAAATCACTATTTTCTTTGACTAGAGGGCCAAAGGCAGGTTATTGGGATGTTTCTGGTTTCACCCATTGGGTGTAACATAAAACACACAGCGTAAATCTATGGACTATTCTATGTTATAAACAAATTTGCTGACATGGTGCTCTCACAAATTAAGAAGCAACATCTGTACCAATCATAATTTCTACAGAGCACATTTCCAAGTGAGACACACATGTAGGGTTTTATCCAATCTGGCAATGGAACTGATTGTACCTGAGCTACCTGGCCAGCAACAGCCGAGCAATCAGATAATGTGAGGGATTAACATTTCTTAGAAGAGATTTGGCTAAACAAATGTGAATGGCAAAAAGACGCAAGGCAATGTGATCAGCCCACAGACATGCTCTCCGAGACAAACAAACAAATAAATTACTCCTGGCCCAGTTCTAATCTCACTACTGATCTCAGCTGGATTTGGATCAGTACTGTAGCCTAGAACTGACCTATTTTAGGAGAGAATCAGAGAAGTGAGACCTTTATGTCCTGTTAGCAATCCCCTGGGACAACAGGCTCGCTTTTTAGTGTTTTATATGTTTTAAAGAAGTACAGTGTCCAGAGCCTAGTCCACAGAAACAGTTTTACAGTAAGATGCTAGGGAGTGTGTTTGATAGAGAAAAAACACCATATATAAGGAAGCAGGTTTCACTGATGGGCTTCCGAGGTTCACTGTAACTGCAATAAGGAAAAATACATGAAAATGAGCTTAGGTTATATGCTTAGCTGATGTAAACACATGTAACATCATTGCCACTGCAATTCATAATTCAGAAGACAACCACTTTCACATCTTTAGAGTTCTGATATTAGTCCAGTGTTATTTTAAACAACTTAATTTACACATTTCTCCACATAATTTTGAGGTTTGCTACAAACACTAGAATTTTTGCCCAAAAATTCTACAGAGAATTTCTACAGAGTAGAAACCTGGACCTAGGATGGCTCCTACCTACATGCTTTTGAACTTCATAGTTCAAATGAATTAAACTGGATTAAGAGTATGCTGCAAATTGCTGCCAGGGCCTGTTCTGCTGCCAGGGGACTGCTCTGCTGCATTGCAAGAGTTGTGGCCCCTCTGCCTTGACACTTGGAGACAATTTATACTGTCTGTTTCACCCTTGGAAAGACTCACAGATGGTCTGCATGATACCCCATATTGGTTTTGTGATAAATGGATATCATGGTTGTGCTACAGTAAATGATATACTGCTTCCAAGGACAGAAGAGCTTCTGTAAGGTGCACCTACCTCTCTGCCCTTTTCACTTCATCTTCTTTTTTCTTTTAGTTTTGATTTCTTTTTTCTTTCTATCTTGGTTCACTCTGTGATCTTAGCCTCCCAGAGCTTTGGAATCTCTTACTTCTGTGGATTCCATTACTTCCTTTGCTTGTTTCATCAATAATTTAGTACAATCTTTATACTTGAAAATATGCAAAAGCAGCTTTTAGGTCTTTGGGTGGTTCTTCGCTATGACTTAGGGAGCAAAATGGTCTCACATAATTGGTTGGTAGCTCCAACTCACTTAATACCTCTACCAGACTTTCAGGCTCTGCTTTGTATCTTGTTTAGTGGCATTTATATGTCCATAAAGAAGATATAAATGCTTTTTTGGGGGGAGATCTTACTGCTTTTCACTTAGGGACATGTGACAACTCAAAGGGAAAGAACAGAAAATCATACATTAATCCCATGGGAAGAGCCTGCTTACCAGGCTCTGAACCAAAAAAGCATGGCACAATCTGGCTCATTAAGAAGCACAACAGGAATAAACCTGACAATAACTTTAAATTCCTCTAAAGCGGCAGGGGTAGTAATGACTGTTCTTTCAAGCGGAACATGAAGCTCATTGCAATAAGGAATATAAATCCAGTATCAAAACCAAGCAATAGGTATGCTTTTCCAAAAGATGTAAATGCCAAAAAATACTAGGTAAAATCCAACATGGATGAAACAGAGCCCCTTCACTCCTGCACAGGTGGCCTGTGGCAGCAAGCAGGGTGAGGCATCTCTTTGCTAGGAAAAAAACAACCCCCGGTCCACGATGAACTACGTGAGCATTGGGACCCCCCTCCAACACCCATACTGCACAGAGTAATTGCCCCTCACAGAAGAACCTGTGCCATGATCTCTGAGGCACACATTCTGCTCAGAAAGGGGATGTCTGTAGTCTGCAGTGCCCTGACACTGCCGCACTGCCTGTGGTGTAGCACATGAAAGGAGCTGAGTTAGTTGTTCCTGTCTGGGACCAGAAGTGCCCACAAATTCTGCCAGAAAGCAAATGAAGAGTTGGCAGAGCCTGGGGAGAGTGGAAGTTTATGTGAATCACATTTGTGAGAAGTTTGAGGAAGAACATGATGTCAGGTTAAAACATGTTTGGAAAGGAATGTAGCTTGCAGGACTAAGCTGAAATTAATGTGTGCCTCTACAAACCCTGCTGCAGTTCTTGGCTCCTGTGACTGGAAAAGGGGAGTAAGGACAATTTTAGAAGTACAAAACTATAGTTCAAATGCTGCCGACTAACATCGTGGTGCATGTAGGGGAGAAATAAGATGAATTTTCAGAACTCTAAGAAATCCATGCTAACATTTTACTGTGATTTTACACATTTTTTTCTAACTACATTCAGATCACCAATTGCTCGTACTGTTATTAATAAGCAGTAATGATCAAAAAAAGAGCCATTCTACTAAATAAATTTCACTGCATTTTTCTAGCATTTCACAGCACAGCAAAATGCAACAGTTGCTGTCACCTTATCTACTGGTAACTAAGAATACTTGTTGCCGATTTATGGATTCCTTTTTTTCAAAACAGTTGCAGAGAGAAAGAGAGAGGGTGCTAGGGAAAGCTTCACAGATAATTCTATAAGGAAGTGACAAAAAAAAGAGGGAGGAAGAGCTTTCTCTTCATGAGAGATAATACTGTTTTCTCATTCAAATAAAGTTTTTTGTTCAAAGATAAAAGAAAGCAACTCTCAGATATTATAACAGCATCACCTTACACATGGACAGCATAGTATGCATTTAGTCCTCTACAGTGGAAAGAAACTGGGAAAAGTGTGTGAGACAATTGCTTTGCTCATCTTCTATCAGCAAATCACAAAGGAAAATAGAGGTGACAAAACCCCAGCCAAGTTACCTTTTCTACAGAATACTCTTTTATTAAGTAAAAGTTTGTGCTTGCTTTTTTTTTAAAAAAAATAAAAATCTGCAAAATGTCGCTTTTGAATGGCTTGCATGAAGCTATGGGAGTGCCCCCTTTCCTAAATGTGTCCACATTAAACTTTGAAAAGGCTGATGTGGGAACGATCCATAGAAAGACGAGCCTGTGTTTCATTTTGCCCATAAATGGAACTGGAAGCATGGCACTGGATTATGTGGAATGCGCATGGGATCCTGCTTACACAGCCTGTGCACAAACCCCGAATGTTTGCAGGCGCAGTTGAAAGTGAGCTCTGCTCAGAGTGGATGTTTCTCTTCTGTATGTAATGCGACAGGAATGTCAATCATATTAGCAATTTTACATCACAGCAGACTGGTATTGCACTGAAACTTTTCTGACATGGAGAGCAGTCCTGGGATAAGATGATGTGCAGGATGTCTTTCAGAAAAGCACCATTTGTTCTCTAACCCCCTTTTTCTTTTACAGATAGTATCGCTGAACTGATCACGTGGCGGTAGCTGGATGGCACATTAACGAGAACATTCATAACACAGAAACCTCACATTGCTGAATACTGAAGTTACTAGTCTGAAAGGACCTGTTCCCAGAAAATCATAGTTATCTTTCCTTTTACAGAGAATAGTCTGTCTAATTTTTCAGGGACCTTGGATTCAATTCTGACTTTGCTTAAATCAGCTTTGCCTGTTTGACCTCAATCCCAATGTACACCAATATTTCTCAAAGGCTCATTCTCTCTCGCTCACATTATAGCTCAGCACGGTGGGTGATTTAAACTTCTTCTGATTTGATATAGATATGACTTAGCAGATATGGCAACATGCTCTGCTACATTTCTTATAGCTGCACTGTTGTCTCTCCTAAAGCCCAACATGTACAATAGGGCCATCTAAATAACTAGTGCTATTATTCTTCTAAAACACCATTTCATTGGTGCATACACGTTGAGGTGTAGATTTAATCCTGAGCTCCTTGTCTCTTTGTCTCCTGGATCAAGGAGCTGGAACACTGGGTGCAAGACCACTTTCACAACAATACTCTCAGATGAGCTGTGGAGGAACTAGTAATTTACTAAACAATACCCTACCATTGAACTCCCCTGTGTACTGTTCCAGGTCACCTTGGAAGGCACCAGTGTGGATATTGCAAAGGAGGGTAATATGAAATGGAGGTTTGAGAACGGCTCCAAGCAATCAAGCTCTTTTCCCCATTGCAGTTAAAGGCTGAATAGAGGATCATTCTAATCCTCCTTAAATTGCTGCACAGGTGTTACAATGCCTGCTTTACAGCTACTCCATCTTGCCCTCCTCCAGTGAACTATACCCTTTCCTGAAGTGCACCTGGGCTCACAGCAGTTGAGCACACAAAACCTCCTGTGAAAACTCCCAGCAAACAAACACTGTATACAGTAATCCAGAAGGAATAAACCTAACAGTTACTGCTTGATATTTGAACATCGTTTAATGAGTGCCCAGAATTCATCTGTAAATGCACATTGTTAATTTAGGGCCTGCTATTCATTAATTAGAGGCTTAGTGGCAAGTGCCATTGAGCTATCTGCAATGTTTAAGGTTACATCAAGCCCTAGTAAATGGCTTGCTGATAACAAGATGCATCCATCTTCATTACTTGGCCACTCCTGTCTGAGTTTGCTCTGCTTCCTGTAAGGGCTATGTCACTTGGAACTGAAGAATTAAACTTTTATCTAAACCAGATTCTGCACTTTCACCTCTTTTTATTCCTTGAGTAGTTCCAATTTATTTTACTTAAATGACATCGGATTACCTAACATGGAGAGGAGCAGTAACTTAACCTAAAACAGTCTGCAGATCTTTAGTTCTGGGATAGAGTGTTGTAGTGGGTTAACATTTCTAGAAACCATTACATTTATATTTCATCTGATACCGGTCTCAGTGTAAAGAAATAGTTTCTCATTTTTCTTCTCATAAGGTTACAGCTTAGATAGGATAAAAACCCAGAAAAATACAGGAAATTAATTTTAAATCTGAAGAATAAATATCCCTTTTTGTTAAAGTTTACTTTCGCAATGTTAGACTCTCAAAATATATATCATTCAAAGCAATCATAATTCAAGTGAAATAATTCACAAACAGCATAAAGACATTTCCACGTAAATCCTCAACTATACACGTGTGTCTGTGTGTGTTCATCCAGGGCAAGATCACTGCAGCTGGTTTTTCCTACTTTCTATTAAACGTGCTCTATTTTGAACAATAATGCTACTGCCTGGGTCTAGGGAGATGGAATTGAACCTAATCATCAACTTCTTAAACTCACTGATTTCCCTTAAAACTACAAGTACGAGAACTTAAAACAGGAAACCAACCTCTTTTGGCAGATGGTCTTTTTAAGTAGCTGCTGCTAGGTACATGTAATGCTACCTGGCATGGTTGTTTACCACATTAGGGTGCTCACAGGTATAGCCTTTTGCTCTCATGAACCATAGTTCAATTTTAAGCATCGCTGCTTGGGATAGGTAATTGCAATCCAAGCGGAAAGCAAGTTTCTGGATGTTGACGCTCAAACTGTGTGTGTATGTAGGAAGAGAAGAGATGGAGAGGATGCTTGTTGCAATGATAGCTCAAGGGAGAGTATCAGAAAATCCTTATACCATTGAGCCGGCACACTTATCACAGACTGGCAGTATAGATGGCAGGTTTCACTGGGGAAAAGCCCTCCAGGGGTTTACTGCTTGGCATGCACACTGCCAGCTGCTTCAGAAAGTGTATAAATATACCTTTCTCACATGCAAGCAAGTAAAGAAAACGCCAGCTGACAGGGAGCACGTGGATATAGGGACCATGGCTATGGCCAGTGCAGCATTCAGCTTGGTGATGCAAAGAACGTACCGCTGACTCTGTAGGTGTTGTACTGTGTGAAATACCTGTCCCCCACCATCTAAGACACACACAGCTATCAAACCATGGTGAATAGCAAATTTAACATTTACAATCAAATTCCAGGAGGGTTAGTTGTGCTCATGTATCATTCTTCCATTAGCCTGCATCTTTGTTAGATACTAAATGAGAAAATAAAACTGAAAGGGTGGGGAGAAAAGACAAAGCAGACATAAAGCTTGCTTTGTAACATTTAGACACAAAGTTATCTACATTATCCATGATTGAAACAGACAATCTTAAGCTGAGTATTTCTTAAATTTACCAGAAGGATGAGCTGGACTCTTGAGTTAAGTGCTCTTTGAAGCTAAAGTGCTACTGTACAAAGAAAGCCTTTTTTCCTTTGAAAAGATAAAGCTAATATTGTGGTGGCACAGGCTACAATGCTGCCACTGAAATGGAGGTCAAAGCTGAAGGTTCTTTGCCAGCAGAAAGCTAGGTAGAAATATTTTTAAATTTTTTATTATTATTATTCAAACAAAAATTCTGTTCTAGCATCCTAAGCTATACATGCAGGTCTCTGGATAGGAAATCACTCATCTGTCCAATTTATATTATTCAATATTGCATTAAAAAAATTAGAAGAGGAGGAAGAAAAAACTTTGGGTATCCTCAGGTCAAGGCGATTTTTAAAAAGGTTAAAAGCTGTTCAGAAGGGTTACAGTATCCATAAAGGCAAATGAGATTATATTTAAAGACTGATGGAGAAAAAGCAATAATTGAGATAAAACGCTACTGTCTCAAAAAGGTTTAGACTGAGGAAATGCTGATATTAAAGCAAAGAAATTGAAAGACTTACAGATCAGCCATCACATCAAAGAGAGCAGAGAATTTAATTAAATTTGCAACAATTATGTTTACTTTTAATGTTTACTAGGTTTTTTACTTTCTTCCATCATTGTTCAGTTAAATATTTTTGTAATAACTTGGGGAATATTGTGATTGTGTGTCTCCAACCACCAGCTGTCAACCGCTGACCTCTCTGTTCCCTGCCTCTGTAGCGTTACAAGCCTTTGTCCTGGAAAGAGTTATGATATTTCAATCAAATACATTGTGAAGTTACAAAACCCATAACATGATCTGGATAATGACTGCCTGGATACACTTATAAAATTTATTTTAGAACCCCCCAGGGAACAGAGATTGGAAAAAAAATACAAACATTACTCTCTGCTGTTTGCCACTAATTGAATGAGTAATCATTACATGAGATGAGTGTTGAGCGTGAAGCCTGCTGTTAAGGTAAATAAAAAGCACAGAAGTCCAAAGCCACAAAATAGCTGGGTCAAAGCATCACTGAGGCCCTGAAACACAAGCCATAAAAGTATCCTGAGTGCTGAGCTGAGCACAGGATCTTTGCTTAGCCCACATCATTTTGGTATTGCAACCTATTGAGAAATTACTATTTGGATTTCAAACTCTGCCATTTTCTCTTCTGTGACTTTTACCCAAGATTTATTAAGTTTCAGAGGCTGTAGTAATTATTGCCAAAGGGAGTTGTGATAGTGGATTGTTTCATACCCAGCCAAAAAAAATCACAGTGATAACCACTGAAGAGCTGTATTTGTCTTTTCTGTCTGTGACTCAGGAGCTTGTTCACGCACTGGGACACCTACAGTCTCTTGATAGATCCAACCAGTTTCTTCAAAACTGAGGAATATGACAAGCAAGTTGTCTAGAATATAAATACCCAAACTGTAACACACAGACCAGTTGAAAGTGGTGCAAGGCTTGACGCAGAGTTAGGACCTGTTTGCCCCTCTCCCTCCCCATGGTGCCATGGCTGGCCATTGCCAGTAGCATGAGCTGCCACAATTGCTGCTGTGTAAGAACCAAGGCAGCAAAACCAGAATGGGAACACACAGGTTAGAAAACATCCTGTAATTAGAAACTCATCAAACTTAGCCATCCTCTGTACACAAAGGGTTTATAAGTGGAGAGTGACTTCTCTAATGTTAAATTCCCTCTCCCTTCTTTCTCATACAGATGCAAACTAAATTCCACACAGGTACTACTCTGTGTGTTGTGGATTGCTCAGGATCTCTTCCATTTAAACATCCTGCAACGGGCCAATTTGCAGTCTCCAGGGTGGGTTATTGGTCTCCTCAGTCACTTGGGATTTATTCTGCTCACTTACTGAAAAGTCAAAACCTTTGGGACAGTCATTAGAAGAATGACAAATGGTGAATAACAAATTGTCCACTTTCAATAACAATTTTTCAGAGAAGTCCTTCATGTCAAAATGTCCAGTGGTCTGCAATGTGCTTGTGAGGGACTATCATGAAGAGGTTCCTGGCTGTTTGAGCGGTGTGATGAAAAGACAGCAATGCCATGAATTCACCACCCGTGTTGGAAAAAATGTTTGCACATTCCTTTTTGTATTATTTGTATCTGTTTGTGATAGGCTTTTCTTTGTTACCCTTTGTGAAGGTGTCCAAGAGCTTGGCTGAAGGAAATGTCTTTTATATTAAAAAAAAAAGTTGTTAAAATGACTTTCTGAACTTGCATGCTTTGTTTTATTTCAGCCTCTGGGGTTTTCAAACAGGTGAGTTACCATCTACCAAAATCATAAAGAAATAAAAATGATACAGAAAAAGAGCTATGAAACAGGTTTCAAAAGAAGGGACAAACCAAGAAAGAATCCCACCAGTCTGTAAATTATAATTTTAATTTGGGACCTATGACAACCTTGACAATGCTCCCTTATGTCTCTCTCTATTGTCTCTATTCATATCATGCGATTTTAATTTACTGTTCATCTAGCAAATAAAGCCTGTCCCCAGCACTCAGAGTGCCAGGCTACAGAATTGCTGTAAGTCTCCTTGTAATGGTTCAGCTAGGAATGAACTAGTCCTGCAATGAGATGCTCCCTATTCTCACTCAAAGATCCAGAAAGAAACTCATTGCTTATGCTGCAATTTTGATAACCTAACTGGCAGAACAGTTATTCAAATTTTGAGCTTCTAAATGCAGCAAGATCAACCTGGCCATCCACATAAATAATTTTGACATGATAAGTATGCGAGTGCGATGATAACTGATAAGTGAAGCAATTACCTTGCTTTTTTGGATTATATTAAATGAAGATTCTGATAGAGTAATGAAAAGAGACAAAGCAGACAAAAAGGCGGCTGTAGAGCTTTTGGGCACTGTGTTATCTCTATTATACCATATTGAAATAGAGAAGCTATCACCAGTCATGCTTCCTATGTAACTTCTGGCTTCTAACGGTGAACAATGAATAAATTGTCACAAGACAGTAACTGATAAATTTGGATTGGCAGTGCTTTTTAAAAGTGTAAATAAACTTATCAGCCCCCTCACCCTCCCTGAAAGGCAGTACAGTTTGCAGAGGATTTTTTATTCTGGTATGTTGTAGCTTGCAAAGTCTCCTTTCATTTACCCACCTCAATTGTCCTTTGTTTGGCCATCAGTTTTAAGTAGCCACTTCAGCATAAGAGTTTACTCCAGCACCAGCATTCTTTTTGTGGTATACTACAGAGCACTTTGCTTTTGTCCCTATGTATTTTTTACTTTGGCTGTTATCCTCCCCTCCTAATTCCTGCCATTCCAATTAGAAGCTGCTCTAATTATATGTTTTTATGTTGCTTTTATTGCATGCAGAGGCCTACAAAGATATAAATAGCACCTCCAAGCAAAGGTGCCCAGTTCTTAGTTTCTAAGAACAACTTTGCAGACATTGAGCATTTCATAGATTAATTAGAGTTCTCCAGAACTGTGCTGTTTCTTTCCAAAGACCAATCCCAATTCTTTCTGAGAAGAGATTTTGCTACTGATTTTGGCAGGATCTGGCCCAGCATTCTTTTTGGTGGGGGATCATGTGCTGAAACTGATATTTGTACATTGCATCCTTTCAAGACGAGGCACAAGTGGAGGGGGAATGTCATTGCCTTGTTAAAATTAATTAAGTAACCTAACACCATACATCTGGGGAGAGGACAGAAGGGGAAAGGAAGTTCTCCTTGTTCTCTGTTTACCAGTTAAGCCCTGCTTTGTGCTGCAATAGCATCACAGTGCTGTTACTAAGGTCTCCTATGCTCTGCAGCCAGCTGGGCCTAAAGGCAGTGGCAGAGTTCCTGCTTTGTGGGGTTCATTGCTTTGGGATGACCACGCTGTATCCCCGGTTAGAAACTTGTCGCACTTAAAATTTTTTTTAACTTATCATGCCTACATTGGACAAGCTAGGGAGTTTGGAGATCCTGGTGGCAACATGCTGGACTTGTAGATACCTAGTACGGCATAGGAAGCGGTTGAGAATTTTGGAATGGAGAATGGACACAACCTCCTTCCCTGATGTCAGGAACAATGGAGGGGATCTGTAAACCAGCAAATTCTGACAGAAAACATCTGTCACCCTTCAGCTTCCCACCCTGATATCTGCAGCTGAAAATCTCTGATAATGAAGGCTAAGCATACTGACAAACTATAGTCTCCACTGAGCAGCTCTGCATTGCTGTTACTAGACTTAGGGATTAATGCTCCACAATGGTGTATTGTTCTTTCATGTTGTTTACTTATTCAGAAAGAGTTTTTGGTTTGGAAGCCTATCTGTGAATATCAGGCAGATCACAAACCAAATTTTACTTCATGAGAGTGAAAACTTGCTCTTCCTGTTATTTTATAGGAGTTGGTGGATTATATGATAAATTCTATGGCTGCAGAACTGCATTAAAACCCCACAACTTTAACTACTACCTATTGTTCCATAGGATCAATTGTTCAGATCTATTTCCCACTAAAGTCAATGTCGAGCCCTCACACTGAATTCAATGCTCCTGCTACTTATTTCAAAAGAAAGCATTTTAATTGACTTAGAACTATCCAGGCACACATACATCTTGCCTATGCAAACACACTTTTTTCCTGCTACCCCACTATCTCTTTCAACCTGTACTGTTTCTTTACCTATACGCTCAGTCTGTATTAAATTAGTAAAAACTTTAGTTGTAATGACATGGGATTTTCCCAAAAGTTCAATTTTCAAGTTTGGGAAAGCATGATAACCTGGCTAGAGAGAAACCTTTCGTTTGGGCTGGGTTGGTTTCCAGCAGGATCAGTGGCTGTATCTGTCTCAGCTGCTGCAGCACCCAGGCAGGGGAGGCAGCAGGAGGGCAGGCCGTGGGCCAGAGGGAACACCCCTGTCTGCTGGTTTGAAGACCAGATTTAAGCCTTAGAGCCTCAGATCAGATCACACTTAGGATCATGGCCTCTGAGGGAACTGTGCTGTGAGGAAGTGGAATGCATTGAGGGTGGAATGCGTACAAAGAGGATACAAGAGGAATAAGTAAAGGAATATCTTGCCTCTTTTTGCATCAAAACTGTAGTGAACCTATCAGCTACTGTACTGTACCACATACCTGAGCTAGGATGCTCTGCGCAGACTACAGGAATATTCTTTTTGCCTTCCTGGGGTTCATCATACCATATCTTGGCTGCTAACTGTCCTACCCTCATGCACCCAGCACTGCACAAGACCTGTATCAGCCACTCAGAGTTGCATGGAGCGAGTGACAGAGGGTCAACACTCTTCCCCAGCTGTCCAGAGCAATTTACAGGCTATTTCCTAGCAGTTGCCTGGAATGCCAGTGACATACAACCATTAGTGAACCCAGGAATGTCAGCAAATGTAAAAATGACACATTTCAAATTCAATTTACTGGAACCAATTTTTAATCAGGTAAAGAGTCTGTATGGGTTGCATCAATAGAACTGGGCTTATGGCAGTATCCATTTCAAAAGCACTCATATGATTTAGAAATGTAAAGTCCCAAATGTAAGAGTATTAGGAGCATAAATATCCTTGGTTTTCAATGGAATCCAGACCCTGGAGTCATCAAGGTGCTTTCAGAAGTCTGTATTTTGACCTTGAGAAATTGTATTTCCCCAATCTATTTTCTACTGAGACATGGAACAGACAGAATTACTAGGCTATGAGAGTTGATTCTCATACAAAAGATTACATGATTTGCTAGATCCTGTTCTTTATGATCATTGATAAAATCAAGGAGAAAGACTAACTGCCTTCTCTTGTTGGGAACTGTGGAATGCAGAGGATGGGCTGATAGAAAAGGGTGGAGGTTGTTCGCAAAGCAATCAACTTCTTGTCACTTAACACAATCACAACATTTTCCTTTCATCTTTACTTTTAGCCTATTTGGCCTGCAAAAGATAAGAAAGTAGACCAATTGCCTGGATGTAGAGCTGTATTTCTGAGTGATGGTATAAAAATTGAAAGAAGAAATTTCTTTGTGTACGCAGATTTTCCCTCACACTTTCCCAGTGTTGAAAACTTCCTTTCAGGATAAGTAGATGTTGCTGAGGGACGAGGAGCAAAAGACATATATATGTTCCTCTGGGATAGGTATCCCTAAAGAATACTGGACTCTCATGACCACTTATAAAAGTGTGGCTGATGCCTTATCACCTCACCCTTATCTGAATCTCATTTTTAGTCACCCATCCATCCATGGACTTCTTTCCTTCTATATTACACAGGCCTGAAGTGCCCAGGTTTGCTACAATTTCCTATACAATCTCACTGAGAGTGTTACTTTCCAGTGAGGATGTTCATACTTTTTATCATCCTTTGTCCTCGGCAAAAGTATCCTAGATGCAGCAGGATGTCAAGAGTCCTGCAGAGCAGAATATGAGGTAAGACTTCAGAGCTATGCGGGTGAAGATGCATATTCAAGGGTGGGACCTACAGAACAGCTGGCTGTTGAGGTAATATTTTCCCATTGCTTTGCATGATCTGGAAAACTGATACACAACTTTTGGTCTAGCCCTGTAATAATCAGATATGTACAGTGAGACATTTGGTATTGATCCACTCCTAATCAGAAATCAAACTAAACCTTCTTTTATGACAAAGTCTAATTAACCATTTTGTTAATGACTATAATTATCCTTCCCACATTTATTTTGACAGCAGTGTCAGTAGCAGAAAACTATTTCCTTAAATTGCTGTTGCCTATTATGAATTACAAATTCATACAATTTTGACGAATGATTTTATTCTCCTTTTAGCAGCATGTTTTGCAACAGACAGCTTTTCAGAAAAAAATGGCCATCTACTTGAAAACCAAGCTAGAAAGGTCACACACAGAAGATTAGCTATACTGGAGCTAACAGGTATCACATTTGACCAAATACAAAATTCTTTTTCTTTCCTCTCCTGTGTAAGGTTCTTTGGACACCTAGATGGCTTTGTGAGATGTGCAAAGAAAAAAAAAAAAAAGAAAGAAGAAGAGGAGACGGAAGAGGAGAAAACCAGAATGGTTTATAATAGTCACTAACCCAGAGGTGGCCAATGGGGGACAAATGGACTAAATATGACCCATGAAATTCTACAATGTGTTTTGTCCACTGAAAATTATCCTCTTTCCTCTCAATTGTGTACGAAGAGGGGAAGAATACACAGAGTCAGCATGACACATTGGCCCTAAGACTCAGTACTGGTTTTTATTTTACCATATCCAAAATAGGTGACTTAGAAATGAGATGTGGTTGAGGCCAGAAATCTTTGAAAATGCAGGAATTCAAGTGGGAGCTCTTCGTATGCTTTTAAAGCTGGAATCAGACCATCTGCTCTCTGCTTCATTTAGCAACTTCTATTCTTAACTAAAATACTTTTTGAGCCAGCTGCTTCCGCACTGCAATTCCTCCTTTCTGCCCAACAGAGCTCAACCTCTGGGGAGGACTGATAGAGCTTTTAATATAGTGTATTGCCCAAGCAAAAATGAGGTTCTCTTGCTGGGACAAGGTTTACCAAACAGCAAACAAGACGTGGCACTAATAGGAAAATTGCTTGCATTAAGGTGGGTCTGTATTTTCCATGGGTTGCACCTCCCACTAGGAAAAGGAGCGAGTAAGAGACAGAAGGGATGAACCATATCTGGCCCTAGTACTCACTGGCTGTTTCTGTGATTTACACTTGCAGAGCCTGAGCAGAATTATTTGTTTCTTGTCTGTACATAAACTCCTGGGCTGTTGCTGACTCTTCAGAGGTGTCAGATCATATTTTGAAATGACAGAAAAGGCGAGCAAAGCTGGACCACTAAACTGTTTCAGCTGATACATACCCTTTGTAGAATGGCAGTCATAGAGTTAACTGAGTTGGCACCTCTGCTGTGATGGTATAAGACACATTGTGTTTCCTAAGTGGTAATAACTAACGTGGTCAGCGGTTGGTGCCAAAACTGAACATTTGGTTAACCTCCTAGTTTGCTTGTAGCAGAAGTAACTCAGTACACAGACATCTACCCCGGTCTAATCTCCCTGACAAGAGATTACCAAGGGGTGTTGGGCTGAAGTGGCATAAAATTCCAAATACCATATCTATTTTTACTTGTTGACAATAGAGTAATATCCACAGGACAAGGACAGGACAACAGAGAAAGATACTCTTTCTTAAAACCAGCTTTTCTCCCTGGTTTAAAATTACAGTGGAGCAGATCTTCAAAAAATGAAATAAAAAGTTCATCACTGTGGCATCCCAGGGATGAATTTCTGTGGTATGGATCTATAGGAGGTGGATTTAAAAAATGCACAAAGCCACGTGGAAATGAACATGGTGTTCATATATAGGACTATTTATACTGGGTGTACTGGCTTGATTTGAGAACAAAACCCAAAAAGATCAGTGCATGAGACATACGACTAACCACAAAAGGACCAGGGAGCTTGATTTTACTGAAATACTGACATGGCTTGTGATACTTGGTGAGCTTCTAGAGTCACATGGCAAGATAACAAGTTCAGCTGCCATTAAAAAAAAAGATATTTCTAGCCCTTATTACAGAGGAAGGTTTGAAAAAAAAAATGAATACACACACATTGTGTATTCTGTGTATACCTTGTGTATACACACTGTGTGCAAACACTAAAGAGATAAAAAGAGCCAAAATGCACTTAATACAAACCTCATCATTTAGCTTAGCTTCATAATTTTAGGGTTTCTGAATCATGGTTTTTGAATGCATGGGTTTGGCAAAATACCACCATCATAACTAAGCAACAGCTTAACACATGAATCTAGATGCATTAACAGGATGTGGATTGTAATGTCAATAAACACTAGATAGAAAATGAAATTCAAATAATGAATAAAATTGACAAAAATTATAATTTCAGAGATATATCATGAACAGAGACAGAGGGAAGGGCCTACTGCTTAGTTACTCTGCTTCCTTTACACATAGCAGACATTTTCAATTTATGTTAATTAGATCAAGATCAAGCCAGAAATGAGCAATTTTTAAAAACCATACCTTTAATATATTTATGTACTAGTGATTACTGATAACTTATTGGAGTTAAAGTCATCACTGGCACTTGGGATATTCTTTTGCAAGGGAAAATACACATGAAGAAAAGTTTAATAAAATCCATTAAATAAAATATCATCAATGGGCTGACAGTAACCCTCATGCTCATTAGTTCCCGAGCATCTGAAAAACCTTTCTGTCCATTTCTACAATTTTATCCAAAAATATGTATTGTCACCAATAGAAAAGCCACAAAACACCTATGTACAGACAAGGGATATGGAATCCAACCTGGATCAGACCAGTCATGTGGATTTCACCTACTCTAATTCTACCAGCTCTGCATACTTCTTTGCATTCATACTCTTCCCTTTTTTCTTGGACACCAAAGAGAATATTCTAGGCCTTGATTGCACTTCTGAAACCTGAACACCACCAATATCAAGACAGACTCCCTGACAGCCTGACTGGCATGTTCTGCCATCCTGGGGGGTAGCAGAGGTGGACACCTGGATTCACCATCCGGCAGCACACAAGAGTGTTTTGGGGCTGCTCATGATTCGCTGCCTCTCTGGTGCAGATCTCGTGACACTCTTTGAATTCCTACAAGGATGGTTAATCATCCTTTTCATTCCAGTCCCAGTTCCAGTCTCAGTCAGTCCCTGTGCTTGGTGAGAGGCTTGTTACCCATTGCACCACATCGGCAGGCAGGTGTTTGAGGTATCACCAGCAGCACTGGGGTGGCATATGTGCCACCAGGCAGCTGAGCTGTTCTAATGCAGCCAGCCTCTGCGGTGCACAGGATTTCTCATTTCCAGCAGTAGCTTATGAATGAAACTTATGCTGTTGATCTATCTTTCTCCATATTTTCATCAACAGACTGTTCACTTTGCCTCCTTTACTTGCCCTTTCCACCTTTTTAGAAACAATTTCTCTTTATTGGTCGTATGATTCAATAAAGTTATTCTCTTGATAAATGTGAAAGGTCTCTTTCTTCTTGCCACCCCAGTGTGCACTTCTGCAGCTCGCCATTACCACAGCTTCCACTTTAGACTATCATCTTTAAAGGTCACTTGTTTCCTTACACATGCAGTCAAGCCCGACAATGATTTAATGACACCTGAACAAGCTCATATCAAAATTACCCATGGTGCGATCATAAATAATTATTAAGCAAAAGAAGAAGAAAGCAAACACGTTCCTTTTCGAGAAACCAACACCAAAGATATTAGTTAAAATGTTAAAGTATATTAACCAATTACATAAACCCCTTTCATATTGCCTTGCTTCATTTCAAACATGGCATGGGCTATTTTGTCTGTGAACTCAAGTGGAACAAAAAGCTGCAGAATGCAATTTGTGTCAGGAGCCGGACTGCAGAGGGACAACTAATTCTAATTAGTGCAAATTCCCCACGGGCCAGCGAGAGGCCTCGCGCAGGAGCCACTGCCGCCGCCGAGCTCCTCGGCCTGCAACAGGTGGGCAGGGGCGCCCGCCACAGCCCTGCGACAGCTGAGGGCAGCCGCTTCGCTGGACACCCCTAATTAGTGGCATGCACATCCAGCCTTTGAATGTGATATCTTTTAATATAGTTCTGAACGGAGGAAGACTGGCTCTTCTAATTGCTTAAAATTAAAGTGTCGGAGGCGTTTGCCAAGAACCGCTGGGTTGCAGTGCCGGTCTCATTTCACACTCACAGCCTAAAACTCTTCGCCGATCAGCGCAAAAAGGGTACGGCAGGAAAAGGAATTACCAGGGGGAAAAATCTTGGCTCTCTGATAACACTGGTATTCTAGCAAGCACGTTCCTAATACAAAATATTTCTGCAACTCATTAATATTCAACATTTGAAGCATATTAGAAATATGCTTTTAAAATTCTGATTGATTATAAGAAATAACAGTGGCAAGGGAGGCACAGGTCATTAACCTATTAGACTTCCCAGCTAATCCTCATTTTGAACTGTTCAGGCTAAGCAAACTCAGGGTAAGTCTCCCTGCCTCCCATCTGACCTGCTCCCATTCATGAAAACCGCTTCTGCAAGAGCACAGCCAGCCCTAATGAGAGAGGCAGCCCCCTGCCCAGCCTGCGGGAGGGAAGGGAGAAGATGCAACAAGATTTTATACAACATGCCAGTTAGAAATGTTGTTTAAATAACAGAGTGATGGAGCCTACTTCACACAGATTAGGATTATCTCATTTTCAAAGTCTTGTAACAGTTAACCACCAGTGAAAGTCTTTGTTTTAACCCTGCTGAATTATACACATTGAGTTATATCAGGAAAATGCTTCGCTGTTAGAGATTTCCGTGACTGGGGGTCTGACCCATGAACTGTTAAAAGCATTTTACTTGACTTGCCTTTTCCCATGTATTAGCCAACTGGAAGCTATGGCAGAAGGGGAATTGTCGAAGCCTCCAAGGAGCTCTGCTCTCCTCACTTCCTTGCAGGCTGATGCTTCGGAAGAGTGCCGGAGCTTGTCCTTACGTGCTGGTGCAGCAACCCAGCACACACTTCTCTGCATAATGCCCTCAACACTGCCCAGGCCGACAGATTTTATCCAAATGATACTACCAGCTATACTAAACAGCTATTCCTCTATACTTAAGGCTTTATTTAGGGACATTAAATAATCCTTCATCATAATTTCACACCAGTTTTAAACTAACAGGGTTCGTTTCTCTATCTTTATTACATTTACTTTTACTACACATTTCAGCTAAAAACACTCCAGAGGGGTGTGCCAACTATGACTATGTCACAAGAATGATTTTATTAAGAAAATGCCTCCAATGCGACCTCATAGCATTTTCCACTACTATTGTTTGGGTTGCACCAGAGGCTAAAATGTGGCTTCTTTTAATAACACATTTGCATAAGTTGATCTGAAAGATCCCCATGTGATGACATTACTCCAGGGTTGGCCTGTCATCTCAAAAAAGCCTGAGGTGCTGGTCCCAAAGAGATCAAACTCAAGAATTAACTAGTCTTCATAAAGCAGGAACATCTCTACAAGCAGTAAAACAAATGATTATAATTTCTTTTTGGCGATGGTCTATGCCAAGCTAGAGAAAAACAGAGCTTTCAAACACTGACAATCTGGTATATTGAAGTATGACCATTATTTTTTATTTTCCACATTTTTGGTCCAAAGACAGTTCTGAGTAATTGATTCCCATAATGAGCTATGGTTCGTTAGTCAATTTAATTTATAATTGAATTGGATGGATGTAACTCTGTGTAAAATTGTCTCTGAAGAATCTGTTTTGTTCATCTGTTCAACTTCTGACAGGGATAGAAGAAAATCTAAATTATTCCCTTCTGCAAGAGGGAAAAACTCTGAAAGTCTCAGCATCCCTTGTGAAATTAAGAGGAAAAATATTTTTAATAGTTGCCATGCAAAAATAACATGGCTTTACTAAAATTTATACAACCCTGACAATTAACACATTAATGCCTGGAATGGTGGCTTAAAATGAAAATCAAGACATGGGGAAATATATGAATCAGCAGTCCTGGCTGAACAGCTAGAAAGATCACTCTTAACCAGAATGAAAACCACAGACAGATATTTCCTGGTAAGTCATGTCTTACTTCTTTGCAAACACTGCAAAATCTGGAGAATTTGTTTCTCCGTGCTTTTATACCAATATTCCAATGACACAACTTCACTGGGAAATGCATGATGGGAAGAATCAGACTCAGTAGCTTAATTTTTCCTTCTGTTTACAACTTGAAAAAAACAGAGCTGCTCCCACTGCTGTGAAATGCAGGAGTGCTCTAAATTCAGTTTGATTTTGTAAAGAGATTTGGAAATCGCCACTCTACCCTCTCTGGGCCTTCTCTTGGCCATTGCAAAGTTCATGAAATACCAGAGCAGTATATGAGAATGACTTCTGTTTAGGAGCAGCAGCAGGGAAGAAATACCTTGGTTTAGAATTTTGAAGATGAACATGAGGTTCCATTTTTAAGTTAATTTTGCCCTGGGGCTCCTTGAGCCTCAAGACTCACATACAAACCCACTTCCATTCCAGGGAAAATATTCAGGTTCTCCTCATACGCTGAATACACTTCCCTCCTAATTCTTCATGCCTAAATAGAATCATTGAGTGTCTCTGTTTCCGCTATGGCTCTTAGCAAGTTGTACCAGTATTGAAAGATACATTTAGCTTACAAGGAAAAGCAGGTGAATTAATTCATTCAATATTTGTATTTTTCTACATAGAGATACAGATATTTGTCATTGATTGCGTGTTAGCAGACATATATGATAGCAGTAAAGAATTGCTACACTATTATGTAAGCATAGTATTTCTTGTAATCTAGCCTAATGCAAGAGCAAAATATACATTCTCTGTTTGCTGAAAAAATAAAGTGTACTGAGAAGCACTGCAATGGGATAGGTGATGATGATCAGCTATTATCAGTCCCAGCAGGCACATATTTTTTCTTAACAGCCGCAGGACTGCTGCTCTGAAAGCCAGGAACAAGGAATTTTTAGTTCGGAGCATTTCACATTGCTTTTAGAGGCAGGCATGACACACGGCTGCACAAACTCCTATGGCCTCCAGTTAAGCGGTCGCTTAACAACCTCATTTGTCTACTTTTGCATCAAGTCCCCAATAAATTCTGATGGGCAACAGGCACCCAGGCCCCTTACGTTACCCAGATGATGTTTTTTTTCTTTTTGCTTTTCCTGCAACAGTAATAGTAGAAGTGTGTCCAATCTTCATCATATTTCAGAGTTTGTTTATAATGTTTCTGACCTTTTTTTCCACTAGCAAGTATTTGCTCTGGTAGAAAGGATATGAGGCAAGTTCAGTGACTGGTCACACCTATCCACCTTTGCTAAAGTGAATGAGGTTGCAAAGGTGAAACTGAGGAGAAACTTTAGTCTATTACATCCACTTAAGAGTTACCACAGGCTGTTTATTTCTGGGCTATGTTGTACGGATGTAGCAGCAGAAGGAGGCTGGAGCTATTGAAGACTGTTCTTATTCTTAATTACTACAATCAGTCTGAGAAATTCTTTAATATAAGTAATTTTCAGCACTGCAAATGAATGGGAGACAATGAAAGTTGTTTCTAAAAAATGCTAAAGCTGACATCAATCATTTATACATAATGCACAAAGCAATGAGGGCAAACTCTTCAGTGCAGATAAGAGATGTCACAGTAAACTTATGTTCCAAGGCACTGGTATCAGTTACGATCGATCACTTGGTAGCCAGTGGAAGTTACATTTTTACTTTAGTCTTTAAACTCTTTTGACTGCACTACCAAAAGTATTGTTTTAATCTAAAGTGCTAGATCAATATTTCTGGTCAATAAGCATTCATTTCCAACTAACAAGGACAATGGTTAGTGTATTCCTTTAAACATTTTCATTTCAAGGAAATCTCTGCTCTTCTAGAAATCAGATCTCTAACAAAGAGTACAAGAAAAAAGAAAATGAGCGCAAAACATAGCAGAGAACTTCCAGATAAATCCAGCTCTTTCCCAAAACAATTTTTTCTTTCTCCTAAATCAGTAAATATTCTGTATGACCTTTACATTTTAAGTAATTATAAAATTCAACAGCATTACCATTAATTGTTCCCACTGAAGCACACAAAGCCAAACCAAACAAAATCAAAACCACAAATGACCAAAACCAAACTGACAAACTTCAGTTGTTGAAAAATTAATCCCTAGTGATAAAAAAGTACAAATCAATGAGCACAGCTTAGAAAAGTCCCCTGGTTCACTTGGTAGAAGATCTGGTATAGCTTCCATGGGCTTCAGATAAATCCCTCCACTTCAGCCCAGATGAGTTTAGTCACAAGAACAGCAGCCCCTGGCCTAGCTGGCAGCCAAGAGCTGATCCTCTTTAGGGTGAGCCTTTCTTCTTGGCCACAAACAGATCTTGAGGACAGAGCTCTCTTCCCCTGTTCCCTGGAAAAGTCAGACACCATCTTGCCAGAACATCTGGAAGGTGTTTCTGTTCCTCTCTGCTTAGTCCTGGGCTTTTCAGAGCAGGACACAATTCTGCCTTAAATGTCCTTGGGACTCTGATGCATGTTAGATACATGTTTGGCTACTGAGAAGTTAGGACTGTTGCCACTGTAGAGTGTACAGACCACTCCCTTTTATTTTACAAGCCTACCTAGGAGAGAACATGGTATTTTCAGTGCCTGTAGCTGTGCTTAGCAGTTTCCGCTAAACTCAACGTTCTCCAACTTTCCATCATCCCCACACAATGATTTGCTTCTTATACCCTCTTCTCCTCAAGACATGGGCTATTGTTTACATGGCAAGAAATACTAGAGTTAAGTTTAAAAACAACTGGATTCCTTCAGGCTGGGCTGTCAGCATCTTGCACTGCAGGAACTATGTTCTTGGTGCCCTCCATCCCCTCGCGACAGTCCTGGCACTGAGATGGTGGAAGTTGTTTAACTAGTTGTCTTCAGGCATCTCTTACACAGGGTGTAAAACCAGCCTGCTGCAGCCACTGAGCACCCCCTCCATTGGCACCTTCCCCAAAAAGAAAATGTTGAGGGCACCTGAACCCATGACTGCTGTGCCCTGTGCCTGGTGGCCCCTGCCTCCACAGGGGCACTGACTGGCACGGTGTTGCCCTGCCTATGTAACTGTGACACCAGATTGAAAGTGCAAATCAGAGCAGAGTGTAAAGCCCATGCTCTACCTTCTCCTCCTTCACAGCTGGTGACAGAGCTGTGGTTTGGATGGACTACAATTAAAATACAATAAATACTGTATCCTATTGTTTGCATGGGCTTCATTCCCCTTATTACATCCATGGCATTACTTTGGGTTTTAAATCTACCCCCAAATTCAAAGCAAAGTCAGACAATTTGTCTGTTTTAATTTGTATTTATCATAACCAGTGAATTTTGTTTGGATTTCCCCCAGAAACAAAAATCAGGCAAGATTTGCTCAAGCGTATTCATCCCAATGAACTTTAGGAGGAGTCTGGGCCAAGCTCAGTGGTTCGTGCCATCTTTGCTCTTACTTCTATAGATGAGATATAGGGAAAGCCAGCTGCTAAAGTGGATTGCATGAAGATTACAGTTTTCTCACTGGGAAATGATGGGAAAAGAATATTGGCTCCATTAAATACAAAGTGTCCCCTCAGACAGAAGGCTTAACACAAAATGAATGGAAGGTCAAACTTTTGTAGGGCTATTAATCTGTACTGCGACTTATGCAGATTGGAAAATATATGAGAAATGTAAACAGAGTGTTCATTCTGCATTAGATAGCAGGAGATATGCAGAGCCTGAATAGATAACCTTTTGTGAACACTGGGAAGCTGGATTTTATGTGAGAGCTGTATGAGTCCTACTCTTTATGGTGCCGATTCATATAGTACAGTACTCAAGTATGAAGAAAGGGTGAAGGAGGAGGGGCAAGAGAAAGAAGGCTGCTGGATAGATGCATAAATTTACCATAAATGGTAAAACTTTCATTGACTTTAACTAAGCCAAGAAATCAGTCATGCTTTTAAAGGCAGTACAGCTGAAGAGTGATATGGGCAACAGAGGACTTAGGGGAAATACTAATCTACTTGAAAAAATGGCACATTTATGAACACCCAAAATCATGCTAAATCTTAACACAATCTTATTCATCATAAAATGCATATGCTATTGCATTTTCCACTCTTCTTTTTGCTCAGTTTCTTTCTCCCCAGCTATTTTGGCATTGTTTTCCCTTCTTCAGGTGTCCTGAAGTTACAATTACTCCCTTGTTTTAAAACACTGATTCCTGTTCATCTGTTTCATTGACAATGCCTTTTCCATCCTTCACACAACTTTTTCATCCTTCACTGTACTTTTCTCCTCAACTAGTCATGACCTCTGTTTTTCTTCTGGGCTCTTTATTTTGTTTTGCTTCTCTTAGTCCTCTTTTTTTTCCTTCTGCTCTTTCACATAGACTCCTTCCTAACTGTCATTCCTCCTTTGTGTAGTATTCTCTTTATTTATCTTATCACTACTCCCTTTTTATTTTTTGTACTTTTCCTACTTCTGTACTTGCTTTCTCTCTGCTATTTTCTTATTTACTTCAATTCCTAAAGGGAAGAATTAGATTTGTAAGAAATGGTGGAATTTTCTGACATTGTATAACCATTTTTAAAATGGTTTTAAAAGTATAAATCAAAGTTATCAGTAGGGAATTTATTTTCTTTACTTTTTTTGTTTGTTTGTTTCTTGCAGGAAATAGACATTTCCTCTGGGCTTTGACAGCAACGTTCCAGTTTGGTTAAAATCAAGCATATACTGCATCACTGAAATGGTCCATACCAGAAGCTAATCAGGCAGAACACAGCCAACCCCTCACTTGGCTCATATCCTTTCCTGTTTCCAACTATTTTCCCACTAGTACATCCCTCAGAACCTTCTCTGTACATCCCCATAACATCATTATGTGACTAAAGATGACTCAGTAGCCTCCTGCCACCACCTCCAGCTAGGTATCCCTATAGCCTAGTCCAGAAGAAAACAATACTGAATGTTTTCCACCCTTCTAAGGTCTAGGCTTGTAACTTAGGTGCTCTGAAAGTGCCCACGTCTCTCATATTCATGGGCAGTTTAGCCCTCAGGTTCCTGCACTGCACTCTGAATTGCAGTTCAGTGAGATGTTTAGAAGTAGTTAGGATGAATAATTCTCTTTGAGCTCACCACCTACTGGTGCTCTGCAGCAAACACCAGGATTGCAGTGCCTTCTGCCATTGCTTACATCAAAACAAAGCAGATGGAAAGAAGACAGAAGAAGAGCTAAACTAATACATGACAACAGTCTATTCTGTACGATCAGCCTCAGATCTCCTGGAATCTGAAGACTTCTACTGGCCTGTGCACTGGAGTCTGGGAGCTTCACTGAGCTAGGTACCTGAGGTATGACACAACTAGAAGTGTGTACAATAGACACAGCATATTAAACAGCTGATGTTACATGCTTTGGGGGAATATTTCCCCCCAAATAACTGTGGGAAATATTAATTATTTATGGAATATTTGCATAACTGCATAATGTGTCTAGATATAAATAACAGATTATTTGCATAACTGCATAATGCCACTAATCATGGGAAGAAAAAAAAGAACAAAATATTTCTGGCATTTGATCACACTGTATCATATATGCTCTGTGATTCTTCTTCAAGCTCTCCCAGAGAGAAGCCGAACAACTACGCTTTGTAGTCCTGTACTCCATAAGAGGAACAAGAGGTACATTTTCAAACACTTTCCAAATCCTGTGCAGTCTAACTGCCAGGCCTTGCAAGCCCCTGCAGGCTGGATGGTGTTTTGCACAGATAGTTTGTCCAAAATTGGAAGAGAAAAACAAAGCATGTGCACAATGTGTGTAAGTTTCTACAACCAAAATTCACACCTCTGCCATCCACCCTGAGTAATATTGTCACCACTTGTCTCTTAGGCAGCAGTTCTCATCCTTACATCAAAGTGCTTTACAAAGGGAAGAAGTACCATTCTCCAGATAAGGACACTCGGGCCCAGAAACATGAAATCAACTTTCCAAAGTCAAAGAGCAAATTAGGGCTAGATCGCCAGGATCCCCTGCTGGCCTCCCCAGGCCTCCCCCCAGGCTGCAGCTCACCAGGCAATAAGAAATTATGCCTGACCATTAAAATTTGTGCTAGGTGCATGGCTGCTCTGCAGGACTGGGCTGCTCCATGCAGAGCTGACCATCTTCCCCTTTCCATTAAGCTGGATCCCTTGCAACCAAGGCTACAGCTCAGCAAAGCTAAGGCAGCCCATGCCATGCAGGAAGATGTCAGTCCAGAGGGAGAGCTGTGAGCACACTCTTTCTCCCTGTTATCAGAGAGCTCAAAGAAACACTGGGGTGATCCTACTCTAGCTCAAAGGCATCACTAAGCAGCAACAAGCTTAAAAACATAAGGTGAGATTGTCAAGCCTTAATGTTCCCTAATAACCACAGTTCTTTTGTCTGTCAAAGATTTCTTGATAACTGCTCTTTTCTCTGTTAAATACTATTTACCTCAGTGCTGGAGTTTCTAACGTACACAACACTGACTTCATTTTTAATGGTATGTTGCTCTAATTTCAGAGCCTGATTTCCCAGTACAAACTCAAGTAACAAATGTATAATTATTCTCATAAATAACTCAGCACCTTACAGTAGGTTTCAAACAAGTTTCCCCACAAGGCACAAGTTCCCTATATTAAATTCTTTTAAAGTGTAAGTTGATTAAAGTAAAAATTAGTTGTTATTACCTTATGGACATTTTGGTTTTTGCAGCATTTCAAAGCTGGTCCTATCAGGAATAGATTTGTTGCCGCCCACTGGTACAATCATCAGGAAAATTAATAATCATGTTCTGTCTGACTAGAAATCACTGTGGTACAGGCAATTAATTTCTGTAGAAAAATGGAAGATCTATAAGTGGTATTATTGTGTAAACTACATGTTGTGAAAACTCAGATTCAGCACAGGCAAATTACAAAACCAATGCTCCTAATTTCAAAGTGTGATAATGCTGGGTCAGCCGAGGCTGGATGGCCAGAAGTTCTGAATAAATAATGCTGGCAGCTCCTAGCAGCTTATGGTTGTTGTATCATGTTTATGTGCTGTAATTCTTGAACATGATACAAGCATACATGCTAACTTACAGAGAGTGAGTCTGGACAAAATGATCACAGCTAAGTTTTTTCGTATATCTTCTACTGCTAAAATGAGGCAGGTTGTTTCATTTGTTTATATCCTTGCCATTACACAGGGCAGATTTCTATAAGCAGGCTTCTTTTTGGTTAAGACCATGGAGGTCCTGGTGAGAACAGAAGAAAGATGACGTGTTCACATGCACACAACTACATGCCCTTGTATGCTAGATTTATATTTCTCTACCAACACATGCTACAATCTTGCAAAGACATGTGTTTGCCAAAAGTTAGGAAACATAGCATCAAGGCCATGAAGTTTAGTTTTTGTCTAAAATAAGAGAAAGTAAAGCAGTTAGAAGCTCAATGCTTTTTTTGGTTTACCTGTTAAGATAGTATGTCCTGTTACACTATGAGAGATATTGTTAGAGAAGACAAATATGTTGTAAGTCAAATGATTTCCAAAATCTCTGGATTTGAGTTTCATTATTTAGGAAATCAATCAAACAAAATCCACATGCTAGAGCAACAAAATAATACTTTGCCATCAACTTTTAGTCCATTAGACAATTTATTCTCTAGGGATTAATTTCAGTCAAATTCCCCATACCTGATAACATTTGAACAACATTTAATAATGCCTTGGACTTGAGACTAGAGGCTGGATGAAATCTGAAACATTTACCCATTTGTGGCTGGGTTTTCAAAAGCCACAATGAAAATGTGTAACAATGGAAGTAACCATGAAGGAAAGCATCTATGGAAATGAAAAGAGATAAAACAATTCACATTGTGATTATTCACATAGAAAAAATTTGAAATATTATAAGTAAAAGTTTTCTAAAGGCATTTTGAAAAGATGGATAGACTTCCTTTTTTAGCCACTTATAAAATGTCTTCCACTGCTTGATCCAGCTTTGAAATCAAGTACTTTGAGGTACGAGTATCCGGACTTTACAGGGAAGTTCATTATTGAAGAAGAGCATATCCATGAATAAGGAAGCTCTCCTTGGAAAACCTTGCAGAACATTTTTAATAGTTTCTAAGATGGAAGCTGAATGGACAAATAATTATCTGGCATATGGGGCTCCCGCTCATTTTGTAAGAGCAAGAAGAATTTAATAGGCCATATGAATTGCATTTGTCATTTACTAAATGTTCAAATGAGTGTGTAAAACTGAAGCTATGAACTATACTAGGTATCTCAGAGAAAATGTACCTAGATACTTTACCGGATGAAACAGCATGCTACCAGAAAGCTACTGCCAGTAGTCAGAAAAGAAAGCCCAATTTCCTCAATAGGAAATAGATGTAAATAATTCAGGGACGTGATATTCTCCATTGAGATACGTGATGCATTTAACGCATTTTAAATAGTTGAAGGAAACTCCAAAGAAATGTACCTGCTTCCTGTCTAGATCTTGGTGGATCTACACAGATTTTTGTAGTAATATATGGGATTTTGGACCACATTGCTGTCCACAAGGGTATAATATTTTTACTCAAGACAAGCTTGTGCTTAAGACATTGAGAAAACCATTGAGAAAACTCTTTGCACTTTCAGTAAACCCGCAAACAAACATACCAAGATTGTTGAAATAAATTTGCTTGTCACTTTGGCTGTTCCCTTTCCTTCCCCATACCTCAAAGGAAATCTAGATCTTGCAAATGAACCCAGCTATGTCCTTTGCTGCGTTTGAGTAATGATTCAAATAATTGCCGTTAACAAAATTTTGCAATTTGTCAGCTAACCTGTAGGCTTTACTGGGCAAGCATTGACATATTTCAAGAAGTACAAAGGCTGTTCGCATGCCTGGATGAGTGGCCTGTGCCTATCCATGCTGCTTGTACTTACACAGTCTCAGCAGGCTAGGATTGCCCACTGTACATTTGCCGTACAGATAGAGAGGTCTGAAATTCTCACATACCACCCACATATGCCCCAAACCCACTGTGTACTGTTAAAGTGTAGCTAAATGTGTTCTTTCATTTGGGTTTCATATGACATTTTCTTTTTAAATTTAAGGATTGAGCCATAGCCAAATCTGTTTTCATCTAGGTTTATATGGTCATTACAGGGCTTTGATAAACATCTAGGCATATCATATAGTTGAGTGTAATCTATCTAATCTATCTGCCTATCTCCTTGCAATTCTTCCCATATACGGGACATAAATCTTAGGCAGGGATTTGAGGATGTATTAGGATAGTATCAAAAGAGATGAAAATCACAGCTGTTCCAGCTAAAAGCCCTTCCTGATTTGTTAAACAAACATAAAACTGAGTTGAGAATTTCCCAGATTCACCTGGTTCAGTTGTATACAAAGAGTGGTTAAATTAAATGATCTTTCTCACAAAGGTCAAAAGTTAAGTGTCCCTGGTTACATGAGGCCTCATGCCTAATGGGATGATAATCCAATTCTACGGCATCTAGAAGGAATCCTTCTCCTGGTTATTAAATATGCATGTCTATCCCAAGCAAAATATATTGGAGCAGTGAGAAGTGGAGCTACTATACCACACTAGAGTAGAGTTGCAAAAATGTCAACTTAGAACAGAAGAGCAGAGAAGAAAAAACAAACCAAACCTCCCACAGACAGTTCCAAAGGGTAAAAAAAAATTAGAAAATTATTTGCAAAGTCAAACGCTCATAACAAAACCCAAAAGAGGACCACTTTCACAGTGAAGTTATGTGACTTTTCCCAGGCAATGTTTATTCTAATTTTGATGTAGCATTTTAATAATCACATTAACTACTGATAAAAGAAAGAACAGGAACTTCATCTTGCAGAGTAGTAACTCAACAGCAGGTTTTGTTTTCACAGACAATCACTGACATTATCTGGAAGATTTTCCTATTTTCCTGCAGATAAAATTGCAAACCCCAGTTGCGAAAAACCAAAATGTTATTGGGGAAATTAAAGTTCCTTTAACCAGAATCCTTAGAGGCAACCAATCTTTTAATCCTTCAGAGCTGTTAACTGCCAGCATTGCATGGAGTTAACACTAGTAAAACTCACAAGAACTTTTAGTAACACATTTCGGTGCTCTTCTGCTGTGTCACACTGATTTCCAGCTACTGTTTGGGAAATTCTGAACAGGTAAATGAAAGAGGCAGATGTCAGACCCTCTGATCAAGGTGAGCATGGAGGAATGCTAACTGCATTTAAATGGCACTACTTGCCAGGTGTTGGATATTTTCTGCAAAAGAAATCAAGGGTTACAGAGTGTAGTCCTTTCTGTTGTAGCCTCTACCAGTGATTAATCACTTTCATTATTAAAAGTATGGGCCTTATTTGTAATTAGACTGCCATGCTTTCTCTGGGAAGCCACCGGTCCTTGTTTTGCCCTTCTCTACTAGCTAATACCTGGAAATGTTTGTTTTGTTTTGTTTTTTTCTGGAACATACATTATACTGTTATCTCTCAATCATCTTTCTGATAATACTGATTTTTCTGAAGCCCCACTCACTGTACAACATTTTGTCCAGTTGTTATTTAATCTGTAGTGTTATTTTTGCACTTAACCTGCTTCTTAAATAGGAACATCAAAGTTAAACATGGATTTCCAGCATAGCCTCATAATAATGAGCACAAAGGTAAAATCTCCCCCTTATGGCTCACTGCTCCCTTGTTTATACAATAAGGACTGTAGTAGCCACTTTGGTCACCTGGAGGTCAGGATCAGTGCCTAAACTTTGCCGGAATTGGTGTTTTCCTGAGCACAGTTCCCCTTTCCATACACACAGATGGCATTACTCATTCCTAGGTAACTTTCCATTCAGTGACCCTACATCACATTGTATTCCAACAGAGTAGCCTACCAGCGTCACTGCTCCATGAACTCTTCAGCCAGCACTCACCTGCTGGCTGCTGATTCTCATTCCTGCATCGTCCCCTGTGCAGCCATGACTCTACATTAAAAATAAGCTCTCTCTCTTACTGGGAGAGTTTTAGCTGGCACCATTTGCCCAATCAGCACACCAGTGCCCATACCAGCAGTGGAGGAGAATGCAGGGCTGCGAATGAGTACTGCCATGATGGCCTCAAATGGTTGGGGAAATAAAAAGTCAGTGACTCAATTTATTCTGTCTGAGAGCCTTAGCCTGCTAATCAGCTACTAAGTTACCAAAATGCTGCCAAGAGAGGCAGCACAAGGGGAAAGTAAGAGAGGTCTGAGAGCTCTGACACCAGCCAGAATGCAGGGGAGCAGCTGAGGAAGGAGGGAGAGCAACAGTGGCCTGAACGCAGTTCCCATCATGTCTGTGCCAAGCTCCTGATGCCAGACCCGTCACTGTTTCCCACCCAGAGTGGCTGAGCGATTCGAGCTGCTGGTCGACAGCCTTGGGAAGGAGAGCTTTGCTCTGGGCTGAGGCCCATTGTGCCACCCAAGCAAGGAAGGTGGGTTTGGTGATTTACTTCACAGCCACCTCCCTCCACCTCCCCTGTCCCCACTAGCAGCTGCTGCCCCCCACACCCTGGGACTCCCTGTGTGGCAGAGACCAGCTGCAAGTTCAGCTCTTCAGGGCTCTGCAGCAGCAGGGTGAGTGGCAGGAGCTCACTGCCAAGCACTGGTGCTGCTTTGCCACTGATGACCCCATCCCAGGCACTGCGTGAAGCTGGCCATGTGGCACAGCCTGGTGGCAAGGCGCTCTCCTGCTCCTTCATGAACAAGCAGTTCAGAGACACTCCTCAAACAGAAATAGGCATTTCAGGGAGCAGAGACCAGCAACCAAGTCTCCCTATAGCAGCTAGCAGTAAACTAAAACAAATACAGAAACATCCAAGGACCCAATAAACCCTCAAAACTGAATGCAACTCAACCAAAGGAGCTCGAAAAATCACCTCTGTTTTTTTTCTGATCATCCTCACCCACCAGGCGACACAAAGAGCTTGGCTTGGCTTGGCTTCATACTGAGCACCATCCAGCCTGGGGAACCAAACACCACGGAATAACACAACTGAGACAGCAAGTGGCATGACCTTCCCTATGAAGGCAGCGAGGACTGTGTGATGTGGCTGCTGCACCCCACTGCTGTGTCTGAGCAACAGGACTGACAGAGCACAGTCCTTTTGCAATGTTGGGTTTGAGGGTGAAGCAGGAGTAGACCTCAGCTGCAGATTTAATAGAACTCATAGGTTGCCATTTCCAAGATTTCCTTCATAATAGAAATTTCCTGAGACTCCCCAAGTCTCTCACATGCTCACACATTACTCATCACTCTGGTATTTGCGCACCTTAGACCAGCTGTTTCATGTGAAACCTGTTGCCATGGGCCAAAATCTCACAAGATTTAGGATGTATAGTAGTAGTTCCTGCTCAGTTTTGAGAGCAACATAGACTTCAAACTACCAAGACATTTTGAGGAGCTTAGATACAGAGGTTTCACTTATGGACTGATCTTTCTTCCTTTACTAAGAAAAAAATTCCTGTTTAGATCATTTCCACTGAAGTTGCTCTCAGTGCATCTGTCTTCTCCGTCAGTATATTCCCAGCATGTTCTTTGTTGGGCCCTGTTTTAATTAGTGTTACACAGTCTTATATATTCAGCAAAAAACCCACAAAATATGACAAATGTGATTAAATGCTTCAGTTTTGAGAACATCAGCTTAGGTAAGCTTTTATACAATAAGACATTAATAATCTTTTGCATACGATATAAAACAATTTTCTGTGATTGATTAACTGTGTGCTGATTTTAACAACGATAACAATGGATGAACACTTTACTCATTGTGTAGGCAGATACAGTTAGAGAGATACACATAAAAAATTACCATAGAATTAGAAAGTAAATAAATGTTTTGGTCAAATATTTGTTCTTTTATCCTTGGAATCTAATGATGACAAAGTTTATGGGATATTTTACATTTTACTCGGCAGCAATCACATGGTTATCATGGATAGATGAAAACAGAGAAGAATTGAGTTATGAACTCCAATAAATAAAGCATTTTACTAAATTTGTATGCATCGGTGTGTATGCATTTGTGCCTGTAAACTAAGCATTATACTTGAAATGAAGCTCAACCGCCCCAAATTAAGTCATGTATTAAAAGAATGTTATCATAATGTGTCTGGTGTGTATACACACCACTGCTCTCTACTGGGTTAAGTCAGAAATGCTTATCTTTGACTCTAAATGCCTATACCACGACTAAGTGAAAATTATTTTTCCTTAGCTTACTTGATAAGAATTTGTTTACAGAGCAAGTAACAGGTTTTAATACTGATGCTTAGCATAAATTAAGGTGGCCATCTTGTGTAACCTAGTGACAACTCCTGTATAAGGCAATTGCACGTCAACTAGTATTAGTATAAACTAGATCTAAAATTACATTATCAATTACACAGATTTTTTTTTTTTTTAAACAGTTACCACTCATTTAAATGGTATCAGCTCCCCATTCAAACTGCCTGTGTCTTTGTTTCATGTCTCTGGTCCCCATAGGCAGAGCCATCCCAAACACCAAGCAGTTCAAAGAAGCAGATAATTAACTACTGCCTATTGTACAAATTGCACATTTTCAATTAATGTTCTACCTCACAGGCAGGGCAGTTAGTTTTAATCAGTCTCATGACATCAACTATTGTGGTTACTGTTCTCAGATACGAGAAGGCACCTTGGTTGTGCCATGCTGGCAGACTGCAGTACAGAGGCCCTTCGTTTGGTCTCCGCTGTGTGCCGTGCTCCTTCCTATACACTTGAAACAAAAAGGTCATAAGGCAAGAGAATCACTGAAGGTCACTCTTCTTGGGAGAGGCTGTGCATATAGAGTTCAAATGTTTTTTCATTCTTATGCTCACAGTTTCCATAGCTTCAGGCCTACCCTATGCTAGTGAAGATGACAATAGAGACTGGGGGACACAGAAGAGATTCAGAGCTATTTTCTCTTTGCATCTGGCTCGCAGCATGCTCCATTAGGACCACCACAGATGGGTATACAGGGTGTTTCAAAAATATGGACCCATTTGGAATGGGCCTTCAATTGAAATTGGGTCCATCTTTTTGAAACACCCTATAGTTTAGAGCAACCTTGAAACTTTCCTAGCTAACTTTGGTGGCTCCCTAGAAACTGCAAAAATGGCTTTCCTTCTTGGATTTTTTGTGTGTCCTGTGTGAAAACAGATTAGCTGGTACAAGAACCAGAGTTAATCCCTGTACTTAAGTTTTTTAAAAATAGCCTTAAAAATTTCAACACTCCAGTGAATTAAAAATATAAAGTGTTTGAATTTGGGGTGGGGGTGGGAGAGGAAGGAGAGAACAGAAAATTCAGGGAGTAGAGGAAAAAAAATACACTTCATTTTCACAAATAGGAGAATGACCTTTATAATGCCATTGGAGTCTTGCTTCTTGTCAGTTATGGGTCAGTGCCCTATTACTGTATTGCCCACACACTATTATTGCAGCAATACAACTGCACCCCTAGAGGGAGGTTGTGTCAACATTTCTATTACAAACCCCTCTTTCCAGAAGGTTAAAACCTGCCTGTCAGCAAGGAAATAACTTTATTAAAAACAAACCTTGATAAAAATCCATTTGGCCACTTTCAAATGACTACAGCCTTGTCCCAACATAAGAAACATACTGGGTTCAAATGCTCTCATGTAACTTTAGAACAGTATTGCTTGAACCCCTCGCTTGGCCTGGCTGCACCACGAGATTCGGGGAGGGAAGGCACCGAAAGAAGCCCCCAGCTTCCTGCAGCTCCTCATGACTTTAATGCCCTGGGCCCTTCCCGGGGGGGCTGGAGCCTGGAAAGTGTGCTAGCTAGCCTGCTAGAAGGTGTGATTTTCCCAGAGACCCAGCCCTGCATCAAGTCTCACCCCCGTGCGAGCTAGAGGCCGGACTCAAAAGACGGGAAATGTTTCACCTCACCACAGACATCTTCAGGTGCTTCTTTCTAGTGCAAGCAACTTTTGCTCCTGGTATGGAAATAGCTATGGGAAAGCAACAGTGACCTCTATCAATATCACTCCCATTAGAACAAGGGTAGTGCATCTACCCTTAATTTTGGGTGAAAGCTAGGGTTACAAATATATATGTATACCCATAAAGAATTATACTGAACCTGGATTTGGCTCCATTTGTTTATAAAACCCCATAAACATACATTGAAGCCATACACCAAAAAAGCTTTTAGAGGACTCAAAGGGGTCTTTCTGTTGTAATAGGTACATTTACTTGGGTTTTCGGTCCAAAAAATCCATTTTATGTGTATATCTGACTGGTATATTTACATATCCAGGCAGTTTTTTAGGGAGTCAGTCTCTTGTGTGTAAATAAGAGATGTCATTTGTTAAGATCTAATAAAAAAATCTTTAAATCAAGTACTTTATATTCAAACCTCCCCCTTTAAAATGAAAACAAAAATATGAAACTAGCTGAGACAGAGAGGCTATTTATTCTACAGTGCAAACACTCTCACTTTATGGGAATTTTCTCCTTAAGATAGATATTTAATAAATAAATAAATGAATAAAATAATCTATGACATATTAAATAGAAGAGGCGCTATCAAAAAAACTTGAGGTTCAGACACACTTCCCACCATGTCTGCTTTGGTTTTGAGCCATCTTGCTCACACATAAATGCACTTTAGACCAAAAATCTGTGTCAAAACAGGGCCAAAAGAGTAAAGTCCACAACATGAGTGCATGCAAATGAAGTAAACGAGTCTGTTCCTAACATAGAGTTGAACTGGGAACCGTGGCAGCCTCACAGAGCATGAGAGACCCATGGGTCCTTGTGAAATATTAACAAAGTAGAAAATTCCAAGATAAGACCCTGGAATGAAGAATATGCCAGCAGAAAGATGGATCAGAGCACACTGTGTGGCTTCTCAGTTTGCCCCCTGAAAAACAGAGTGTACAAATTAACCACTGTGTCCTCCGAATCCCAACCCACTTGGCAGCAGAAACAGGAGAGGACATGCCAGATTACTGCAGTCTGGTTCTGCTCCCTGGTTCCCACATGGGCATTGCCTAAGCCTAGGACTAATGTCATGAGCAGGAAAAAGAGGTACAGAATGAGGAGAGGAAAAAAAATCTCCTTGTGCTCTTCTGATCACGGTTGTATTTAATGAAGCCCAGACTGCTCTGCAAATACAGCATCCTCTGATGACAGTGAGACTTGCAGGTCCCTAACGGCTACTCCACAGCTCTGAGGACTCTGACTTTTTCTTTTGCTTCCCAATTCTTTTCTTCACCTAAGTGTCAAAATCCTGAATCCTGGGGTTATTTTTTTAACTGGTGACACGATCTTTCTCTGCAGATCTGTTCACTTTCAACTCAATCAAGAGCTTGTCAAACACATGAATGCTTAAACGGTTAAAAATAAACCCCCAAACACCCAGACAGACCTGCAAACTGAGAGCCCTTCCGTGTGGCAGTGCAGCTGAAGCAGACATTACAGCTCTATAGACCTCTCTAAAAGCTGCCTTGTAGACAGGCGCATCACACCAGAATCTATAAGCAACGCTTTAGTGTTTGGATCAAATACACAAATGAAATGTGAAGGAATGAAGGCTAATTCAGGAAATGCAAGATCCATTAAACTATGCAAGTATGCATGAACTGTAAAAAGTGGATCCCATGCATATCAGCTATAGCCCTTAGCTGTTAGCAGGTGTGAATCAGTCAGTTGTACAATCCATTTGTCTACCTAATTGCACTGAAGATAGGCTTTTACTTTGCCTATAACATCACTAATGAGTAGGTTTTCAGTTCGATCTAACTAATTAATTCTTGTTAACTTCCTTTGCATTGCTGTTCCTTTAATTTAACCAGAGACAGCACCAGAGTTGCTACTAGTGTTTAGTCTCAACTAGATTACTCCTATTCATTAAGGGCTGTAATTGTTGGTCATACCCTCCCAAATGGTCATTACAACCTCTGGCTTGCATATTGAATAACAGCAATTTCCTGACTCCAACAGACTCTCATGTGAGGGAGGAGAAAATGCTAATAAAGAAAGAATAAATGATTCTCTGCTTCATTCAGTGCTGTGTAGATTTCCTTTACAGCAGAAATTGTACCGAGGTGGTAAAACGAGTTTCTTGCAGGCCCCCTACCTCCACCCTGAGTGAAAACAATAAGAACCAAGTCAAGCATTCCCTGCTACTGTGATTACAGCATCCGTAAAAGTGATTATATGGCTGCTGTAATCAACTTCAATGAAAGCTGCCTGTTAGAGCTTCAATAATTACTCATTTCTGTTAACAGCTTGCTTTCAGTTTAGTACTTTGAGGCCTAGGAAAAAAAACCTGGTGTTTTAATAAAAGATCCTGTGAACACAGTATTTTGGGGGGTAAGAGCTTGTGTGTGGGCAAATAAAAAAAAATAAAAAAATGCACATGCAACTTTTTTGTCCTGTTCTCAATAGCAGCCCCTTTTCATTTAAGCTCAGAATCTATTTAACCAGCAACAAGCACAAGTTCATACAGGGTTCAGTCATGTACTGAATGTTTACTGAAGGAGGCACAATAGTTTAAATAAAGTGGCGGTTTTAAATATTTTACCCATTTCTTTAAACAAATTGCCAATCCTTAAACTCTGTGTTAAACACCTTTCAAAAGCAAAATACCACAAAGCTTGCTTTCAATAAAACCACTACTTTTGTCATATTATGCCTCCTCCTTCTTGATGTATTTTATTTCTGCAAAGCTCTGGAGAAGAATGGAGCTTACAGAAGTTAAGGGCTCATTTTTAAAACAAAACAAAAGAACCGTTTAGTCCGAGATTAAAACAACACAGGTCACCATTGCCCTCCAATGTTTGATGATCTACAGAGCGATACCACACCTAGGGAGGAAGGCTGCAGAGAATTAAAGTTGTCCAACACTTCCATCCCAAACTTGAAATCCCAGGCATCCTTTTCTTGAGGTTAAAGCAAACC
This sequence comes from Aegotheles bennettii, assembly GCA_013398125.1. Classification (NCBI taxonomy): domain Eukaryota; kingdom Metazoa; phylum Chordata; class Aves; order Caprimulgiformes; family Aegothelidae; genus Aegotheles; species Aegotheles bennettii. The sequence continues at coordinate 1,576,510 of VZRW01013440.1, read as the reverse complement.
CCAAACAACAAAAAGCAGAGAAACCACTCCTCTTGTTTGCATAACATCATCACTATGGTTTTATTTTTCTGGTGTGCCTATACACGTCTCATTTTGAGCCAAAAAAAACAACCCAGAAAGGAGCTTCTCAAGAGTATCCTACAGACAGTCAAAATATTAAAAAATGCTGTAAGATCTCATAAGAAACCCAATGAAGTCTGCGTAAGTGTAAATAAGGTTGTACACCTGGATAGATTTTCTTCACCTGGAGTCCTTCATTCTTCACTTTGGGGAGGTTTACAGTAAGATTTTCTGCAACTCAAGGGCCAGTTTTCCTGAAGGACAAGCTCTGTGCTGACAAAGAGCTCCTGCTCAGGTTTTCTGCCCCTGCAGGAGCCCTTACAAGCAATGAAGGCTGCTGGGGGTATAGGACGTGCTGCAAATAACACCCTGCTGCCTCCTTAGACTGTGCTTCCTGCAAAGACTCACAGCTGATGGCAGCATTTGTACTGGCCAGATGAGCAGCTGGGAGGACTAAATCTCCCCCTAAACTACAGATTCCAGGGAATGGAGTTAGCTGCTGTCTCGCCTTGTACATGACACCAAAGTACAAATCTTGATCTGACATGTTAATGGGAGAGGAAACACTTGCTGCTTTAGCACCTGATCAGTAGCATCAAGAAGAGCTTAGCTCTCTGAACAATACATAAACTTTTTTTTAAAAGTGCCTTGGCCCAACATTGCATAACATGCTCTCTGTCCTCAGTTTATCTCATAGGTGAAATAACAGAAAAAAATGTTATTAATGTCTTGAATGTAATACAGTGCATGACATTTACATAGCATCTTTCATCCTGAAGGATTCCAAAGCACTTTATAAATTATATGCTTATCGAAATCGCTTCCCTGTTGGAATGGAGCCAGCACTGGGGTTTAAGGCAGCAGCCAGCTGGACAAATGCTCAGCGGCACAGATTTGGTCAAGGACAACAGTTGGAATTATCTACTCTTGCGAAGAGTGACGTGAGTTATAGAGAGCCTAATTTTCCTTGGTACCTGCAATCACTGCTTTATTGTGCATGCACTGACTATTTGGTTGCATTCACTGTAATTTCCATAAACCTTTCACTATTTCCAGGGACAAAACATTCTCAAAAAGAGATCACACATGACTGGAAATCGCTTTCTCTAGTAGTCCATCAGAACGTAACTGTTTGAGGCAAGAAGGCACCATGAATGACCCGTGTATTGTGCCAGCTGCCTAGATATGGTTTCAGCATGGGGCAGCATCTTCAGTTGGCACAGCCTCCTTTACTTGAAAGGATCTATTCCAAAGTACATCCTCTGGGGTTTCACTTCATGAAATGACTCCATTTTACAATTTCGTTTTCCTTTCCTGGAAAGAAGCCTTGACAATGGATACCATGGACATTTAAAAAACCAGATATACTATTCTTCTGTGCACATCAAAGGATGGATTCCTAGTGCTGCTCTTTTCTTTTGTCATCTTGTGTGCATGGTAGAGTTGTAGCTTTGGTTTCATCATCTTTTCTTCTCTCTACTTCCATACAAGAGACTTCACCAAGGGCAGCCAGCTTTGTCCCCAGGGCAGATGTTATTTCTGAATGGACAAAGTACTTCGAAGTCTATGCTCCTGGTGCAAGATGGAGCCCCCTTTCTTCTGCTTTACATTTTGTGGAGCAACCTGACCAGTGCCGATCAATATTAGGCTTTCAGGGAGAGTGAATCTGTCACATCTCCTCCATTACCTCTTTTTTTCAGTCTTGATTTAGATGTGGTGTGGTTAGACCAAGATATTTAGACACAAAAGGGATGTGAACAACAGCAAGCATAAATTTTGAAGCTACTTGTTACTATATATTGACCCAAGAAAGATGAAATCGGATTTGATTTTTATGTATTTGTTTTCTCTGAAAATCAAAATGGAGGTTTGCAGGTCCTCATTCAGAAACTCCCACCACACAGGAACCATCAATAGATTTACACCTGCAGGACGAGGAACCTGTAGAAAGCCTTGCACAAGCTGTCTGTCTGTCTAGGCAGCCTCCCTAGTACAGATCAGTAAGAGTCACACTGAAATTAGTCATGTAACTGAACTTAATATATTTTTGCTAGTAATGTAACATGAAACAAAATCATAAAATGTTCTTTCACTCTCTATTGTCCATCCAGTAGATTGTCTCTGTAGCAGAATTACTGAGAATAAATTTTGTGTTTCTTTGGAACAGAGATTTTCTCTGGCCTTTCCACACTAGTACAAAAAAAGATTCAATATGGCCCATAACTGCTAAAGCATCAAAATTCAACTTATTATAACCTATCTCCAGAACTTTGTATTAAACAGACAAATACACAAGCCCCAAAACTCTTAAAGCAACTATTGTGCTATATATTAGGATACTGCTGTAAATAAAATTCTTATACTTGTCAGAATAAGGCTGAAAAACTTGAAAAATGCAGTATATAAGTTTTCTCGAGGACAGCTGCTTTTGCAAACTACTGTGACAAGATTCAACATTAAACTTCTCAGCAACACTGACAAATAGGAAGGCTCAATACAAAGTATTGAAGAGCTGACTGGAAATTGTGATTTCTGCTCTGCAAATACTTTTCACTGTGTCCTATGGGTGATAAGGTAAAAATAAACATTAAAAAAAAAATCTTGAGCCATGATCTAATTTTCTTTAATGTTCAAGAAGCCTACTCCCACAAATAAAATGCTGAAGAAAATAAAGTATGAAATCTTTCTTTTCAGTTGTTCATGACAGGCCACTGTGCCCAGCACCAGCATCAATGACAGCAGGTACCAAAAGCCTCAATTCTTTTCCTTTTTTTGATGTGAAGCAGTAACACAGAGATGTCTGCAGCACCAGCTGGAGCTCAAACCTCCCAACTCACCACCAAGGCAGACAAGAAAGTTGGGGCATTATGACATATCTACTTTCTTAAGACAGGAGTCTGTCTTTAAATCTTTTAGCTGGAGGAGATGATTAGGCCAGACTGAGTGGTGTTATGTTCAAGAGGTATGCAAAAAGCAATATCTTTCTGTAGACCAGCTTCTGGCTATTGGATAGAATTACAGACATTGAGATCTTCCCAAATACACTTACAGCCCAGCTGTTTTTTTAAAGAAACTCCAACCCTGAGAGGATAAAACTGCTCTCATTTTCACAGTCTTAGCAACTTCATTGGCTAGGTGACCTATATTCTGACAAAGAAAGAATTATGTGACACAGATCTTTGCCTGTGTAGATGATCATTAAAAATGATGTTAATGGAATATTTGATACCTTTTTGAGAGGAGAAGTAGGTGTGAATGACAGAGAGATGATTTCTAGATGCACAGGTTGTCTTACAGTACAATTGCCTGTATTACCTTAAGTGTAGCATAAAACATGCAACTCCTACATGAGTCCCTTCACCCACAGATTTTAATTGCTCTGCAGTGCTCTCATTTTACAGATGAAGAAACTATGCTCAGAGAGTGAAGCCACACAGCCCAGCTGACACCGAAGGGCAGTTGAGCAGCAAGGAATGGTGCTGTCTTCTGGTTCCCAGCCAACTGCATCACTTGGAAAAACTTACTGCAACTGTCCCTTTCTCTCCACAGCATTTCTGCTTTCAGAGGCAAATACTAAATTAAATGCTTGCAGTGATCATTTCTCACACTTTCTGCAACAAAAATTGCATAAACTGCACTTGAAAAGATGTAGCTGACATAAGTTTCTACAGCAGAAGCCTTCCTTACGTGGCACAAAGTCCTATCTAACACTAGGTGACTTGCTACACCTCGTTTTACTTACTTTATTCTTAATGTACCTATAGCAGAAGCAGCCAGTGGTATGATATAATGAAACCTATCAAATACTAATTTTAACTGCTGTCCAGTGACCAAAAATGCACTTTGAGATTTATCAGGAGGCACCTATGCTGACAGTAAGACAGGGTCTGGGTACAAGGGCCATTGCTAAGTTGATTAAGTAGGCCCCAAAATAGACACAACTTTCTAATTAAATCCAACAGTTTGAATCACATCCAGACCCAGATTACGAAGCCAGAGCTGTGCAAGTGGATCGCGTTCAAACTGGCCCATGCTACCACACTGGCAGACCACGGACTTTTGTACAGAGTACAATGTAGGAGCCTGACTTGAAAATGACAACATGTAGGACTATTTTGGGCACGTGAACACCATCATGGCATCTCTTAGCTGAAGACAGAAGGGACAAAAAGTGGAAGGAGTTACTATTGTGACCAGAAGCCTTTGGGGTTAAAAAGCATGCCAATGCCACTGAGCTCTGTGTCACAAGGTGAAAAACACTGCATAAGCAAACACGAGGCATAGCTACTTTTGCAGCAATTAATGATGACACCATGAGCACAGGTGGTAAGCATCCTGTCTTCCGTGGAAGCAGCATTTACTAGTAACAATTGTTAATAAGGGATTCAAAACCTTCCAGCTGATGGCTGATCAGCCGTGAAGGACACTTGTCCTGTTCACAGTAACAGCTCACAGCTCACCCTCCCCTGCCCGTTCCAGACCTTGAGATACAGTTTAAAATTCTACCAGCAAAGATAATGTTACTGCTCCCATGGAACCTAACAAAATAGACAATATTTGATCATTTTTTCCCCATGGTGTACTTGGAAATATCCTCCCAGAGAGAAATGATTATATGTACGTCCAAGTGGAGAAGGTACAGATTTGCCAGAAGACTAATGCTACCAAACCATCCCATGATTGAATCTCCAGAAGCACTTGATGAGGGAGCAAAACCTCAGCTTAAAACCCCAGTGTCATATATAACAAAAAACTGGTGAAATGTCAATAAGGTTTCTGCTGCTGGCAGCCACAAATCTGAAGATTTCATTAGCAGAAGATGGTCTGTGTTTGGTTGGTGGAGAATGTAAAGAGAGGCAGTTANAGAAGAGCTAGAGTGAAATATATATATATATATGTATCTATATCTGTATATATGCCTATAAACTGTGTTTAACAGCTGAACATTATGTCCTTATAAAAAAAAATATCTTATTTCTGCCAGTTTCTCTGCTCTCATGGCATAAATACTGCACTCCAACAGAACTAATAGGAAAGACAGTATGTCATCTCTGATAGCAGCGGTTTAACTACCATCCCCATTCACACATGGCAGCAAGTTCCAGAAGTTCAGTACTTTTCTTACAAGGAAGTACCTCCTTTAACTTACTGTAGCATGATCCTTCTGTCTTTTGATCTGTGCCTTTTGTTCTACCATTGTGAGATCTGGTGAAGAGCCTTTCAGCTCATCTGCTGCCTTCATGGTTTTGCAAATTTTTATTATTTCCCTCCCACTTTGATCATTCCTCACCCCTCCCTTTTCCTTTCCAAACCAAAGCCTTATCAAGTCTGTCCTTATAAGACAGTTCTCTAAGTTGACTATGTCCTTTTTGAGATGTGGAGACAAGAACGATACACCAAGATTTGGGTGCACTGAAGTTTTATACAATGATAAAATGATATCCTGTGTCTTGTACCAACATTCCTCCTGATGCCCAACATTTTGCTGGCTTTTTTGACTGCCACATTTCATGTCACTGATGAGTTCAGAGAACTGTCAATGATGACTCTAAAGTCTCTCTCTTTTGTTGTGCCTGTTGGTTCTGAGCTCAGCTTTGCATAGGCACTTCAGATTATTTTTCTACATTTACATATCTCTACATGGAAGCTCTTTTGCCAGATTTTCAACCATTCATTCAATTTCCTGATGTCATTCTGGACTTTCTCACCATTGGCACAACATTTGGCAACCCAAGAGAGTACAGTAATGGTGAGCTTGGAGATTTAATTGTTCTCTCCCCTTTCCAGGTCACTAATGACAATGTTGAACAGAATAAATCCCAGAACCAATCCATGGGAGGTGACACTGCCAATTCCTCCTCACCCTGAAAAGTCCTGGGTATGCATTACCCTTTGATTACTACCCTTTTACCAGATTTCAATCTGTAAAATAACTTTTTTCCGGAAACAGTGCAGATGTGTTTGGTGAAAAAACTGCCAAAGGCTTTCTGAAAGGTGAGCTTACTGTCTCCACTGGCTCTTCTTTATTCACATGCTACCTACTGGTAGAGCAGGTCTCTGGGGCATTTCCCTCTGCAGAAGTCATGATGTCTCCCAACAGATCATGTCTGACACCATGTGCTCAGTGACCTTTCTCTCGGAGGTGGACTTACCAGGGATTGAAGTTAGAGTCAGTGGCATGCATTTCACAGGGCCCTTTCTACTGCTATTTGTTTAAACACCCAAACCAAAGCAGAACCATAAATTGATTGCATTAGTTCCAGGGTTAGGAGAATGCTCACATGATCTGAGGTCAGAACCAGCACCATTCACAGCGAGACGAAAGTTACTCAGTAAGACAAGCTGAAACAACATAAGCATAGGCCTGGCCTTCCACACCACACAGAGGCACACAGAGGCACTTGACTTTCAAATAGGATCCACATGTAGGGACAGCAGCCACCACGCCTGGACTCCTGTATGTGACTGAGTGCTTCCCAACAAAGCTGCTCCAGTAGAAATCTGGCTGAGGTGAGAGAGTAAGTAAAAGATACAAAGCCTTCACTTCTGTACAAAGAACCATGTGAATGGTTCAGAGCACTGAGGCCAAAGTCAGGGGCTTCCATTATGATTAAAGCATCTGTGATGTTGACTTTACTAACTATAAGTAAAAAAATATTAAAGAATAGAGCACATATAACAGATTTTTGCAGTTTCTTGTTTAAAATCAATGTCAGTGATTGAATAAGAAAGTATATTTCTCATTTTTCTGTTATGAGAAAAAGTCAAACTAAATCTGAACCATGAACTAGTCCAAAATATTTCCCAAAACGGGAACTTCAGATGTTATTTTGGAAATTTTGCTGATCTCAGTTCCCAAACTGGAGCTGAAGCAAAACAAAGACCTTTCCAGCTCAGAACACCAGCTGAAAAGCTACATCCCCCGGCAGGTCCTGTGCCACAAGAGCACATATTGCCTTTAAGAGTTTTTTGAAAGCCACCACTTTGCCCTGTGTCTGTCCTTCCCCTCTCCCTTGCCACACTATGCACCAGCAGATGGTCACAAACTTTCTTCACTGGAACCGGTTACCCTCGGGGAGCTACCTGCTAAAGTGAGATGCAGGTAAACTGCTTCTTGGGATTCCTGTTTCTCACGGAGGAAAACACTGTTGTTCATCAGCTTTAATTTTCTCCAGCAATGCCACTACTATATCTAGTGGCAGGGAGACATACACATCTGCAGGTAATGAGGTTGGCTTTTTACAAGAGAGAGAAAGGAGATGTTACCTGCCAATGAGCTGGCCCTTCTGTCATTCCCGCTCCTCTGGCTAGTGCTGGCCCAACCTGTATTCCTGGCATCACTGTTTTCTCACCAGTAGCATGGTCTCCTATACTAAATTTAAGGTATTAAAAAAAAATCCAGTATATGTCCAGGACTAAAAATGATGCTCACGGAGGGGGAGGAGATGAAGGCTAAGACTTCCCCATGTTGAAGGCCTATGCTGAAAGTCTGTAAACTGAACAATAAACTGCTACTGGCTTAGAATCAGTGGCTCAACTAAACAGCTTCAATCACAGCTGGATCTGACCCAAACCAGATTCAAACAGACTGGTTCAATTCCCTGGTTATAAGTGTCTTTTTGTAATGATAAGCTGTAATCAGCAATTAGGAAGCATTCAGGGTGAAGGCAGTGCCAGAATTCATGTAGGAAAAGTCAGGCCTGGGCCCAGGTCTCATAAAAATTCCAAGATGGAATAATAATCTCTATGGAGAGCAAACATTCCAATATTGACACAGCTAAAGCACAGTTGAGATGGGAAAAAAAAAGCAGGAAGCATTTGTCATTTATATGAAGACAATAAGGTATACATGTTCCTTAACATAAAGTTGTTATAGATTCCACTGGGCACCAGGGCAGCTGTATAGTTCTTGTATTAATCCCCAGCTATATTCTGCGGGGTATATCAATAGAGTTAAGTATTTATGAGCTACAAATATGACAGGAAACAGATACACCCTGTGTAAGTAATACATGATTGTTCCAGTGTTCCTCATAAGCACTCTGTTGATGTTCTCAGCTAAGCTCAGGTAAAAGGTACTTAATGAGAGAGAGAGGACAGCTTTAAACTTTCTGATATTATCTCCTCTTGGGGAATTTTTGCTAGAGCTTTCTCTCTGATAATTTGCTAACAATGCATCTCCATCCTCTAATTGGCTAGATGAGGGTTTTCAGATGACAGTAGGGAGTGCAGACAGTGCATGAAACTGATGAAAAAGCGGCTTATACACTCCACTCCTTTTCTTTAGGCTGCTGCATTGCTCAAGACCAGATATCCACTGCCCATTTTCTGGATAGTCTTCCAGGCTGCGGGCTCACCTGGGACAAGGCTACTCTCAAGAGTGTTCAGCATGTGTAGACATAAACACTAGAGTTTGTGTCAGGGCAAGAGCTACACATTGCCTCTGAAAGGTGTGCATGAACATGGAAATGAGCCATAGAATATGAAAAAGACATTTAAGTGAAGAATGAGAAAAGATGTAATGCCTATACCAGAGTCACCCTAAATCAAAGTGCATCCTCTTTGCAGCAGTGGCTAAGAGGCAACCTTTTCAGTTCACAGTTGGTGATTCCCAAGAGTACTTCTGGGACTACAGATCACAACATTGTAAGCAATGGTTTTAATCAGCAGAGGAATTTCTCTGTCTGTAGTTTGGATCACAACAGTCCACACTGTTAGGAGTTTTCCCAGAATTTTGGAAGATGTCTTTTTTTTTTAGTATACCAGAATGTTATAGTTTTAAACTGATACACTGCTCTTTAAAAGAGATAGCGCTATGAGGTATCATGGTTTGATGGTGTAATCCTAACTTTCCCCACCTAGTTGAATCAGCAGCTCCTTTCTCATACTCGGTTATCCCTGTGTCATCCTGTCAACTGTCAGCTAAAGATCTGTTTAACTTGCTTGCAAGACACAACGCACAAGAAATGAAATAACAGGATAAAAAGTCAGAATTTTGTGAACTGGTAATTGTTTAGTTTCCTTAGAATCATAGAACCATTAAGGTTGGAAGAGACCTTCAAGATCATCCAGTCCAACCCCTGCCTACATCACCACTAACCCACATCACCCAGTGCCACATCCAGACGCCTCTTGGACACCTCCAGGGATGGTGACTCCACCACCTCCCTGGGCAACCTATTCCAATATCCAACCACCCTTACAGTGAAAAAACTTTCCCTAATGTCCAATCTGAATTCCCCCTGCTGCAATTTAAGGCCGCTTCATCTCATTCTTTCACTCTGGGCACAGCAGAAGAGACCGACCCCCACCTCACCACAAGCTCCTTTTAGGGAGTTGTAGAGAGCGATGAGGTCCCCCTGAGCCTCCTCTTCTCCAGACTGAACACCCCCAGCTCCCTCAGCCCTTCCCCGGACATGCTTCAGCACCTCAATGTCTTTTTTGAAGTGAGGGGCCCAAAACTGAACACAGCACTCAAGGTGTGGCCTCAGCAGTGTTGAGTAACAGCAGAACAATCGCTTCCCTATTCCTGCTGGCCACACTGTTCTTGATTCAGGCCAAGATGCCATTGGCTTTCTTGGCCACCTGGGCACACTACTGACTCATATCCAGCCGGCTGTCAACCAGCACCCCCCCAAGTCCCTTTCTGTTGATCAGCTTTCCAGCCACTCTCTGTTGACTTCAGTCAATCTAACTGATGTGAAAGAATCTTCCAAACCTCCAGGGATAGGCACCAGCTTACCCATAGCAGTAAGAAGTACCTTACCAGCATTTCATCACAGAAAAAATCTCAGAACCACCTCATAAACATAGACACACAGTTTTGGCCAGGTTTATGGTGTATTCAAATATGCAAGCAATCTCAACAGGTACTAAAGGCAAGGCAAGAAGAGCAGCATGCTATAATTGGTTAAACCTGAGATGGCGCATGTCCACTCAACCCAGTCACAGGCATTTTCTCAGTATGAAACACTACCACTCTCACCACTTTTTTTTGACCAAGTCAGGCAGATAATGACAAGAATTCTTCTTAAATTGCCACTGCTGTGGCATCCTACATAATTACTACAGATTCAGGAGATAATAACAATCTCCAGCTGCCTGTAACATTGCAATTAAAATCTCTAGTAATCATTGGCGTAAGTTTGTAGGAATTGCCCAATAACAGAAAACCTAACCTTTCTCATTATTAAATAAAGATTGTATCATCATGCACATAGAGCCTAGAAGATAGCCATCCTTGTTCAATGTATAACATATTCCTTATTCTGAAAGGTATGAGAGAACATATAAAAGTTTTGCTTTAACAAGGTGAAATGAAAAAATATCTGGTCTCAAAGGACATATCTATTATGAAATACTATACTTTGTTGTAGTGAGGCAATTCAAGTATCATGTAAAAGACGTAAAGTATTTAAAAACTGATTAACGCATATACAGATTTCTATAGAAAAAAGAAGTGTCATTGTGAGCATTGTTAAAATTATATTTTATTAACTTTCACATAGCTAAAAAAATATCCTAATGAAAAGGTTGGCATTTCCTTAACCTAATCAATTGTTCAACTGTATGACCTCTTTATTTACTTATGTCATTTGTTAATCTAGCTAGAATCTTAATTTCAGTATAGGAAGGTATATGCAGTGTTTAGGTTCAGAGAAACCAATCACTAATGTGTGAGTTGTTGATCCTTTTGGTTCCAGTTATGCCTGTAATTAATTTGTCCCACTGAACTGGGTTTAGCAAGCTCAAATAATAATGATTCAGCTTTAGCCCCTCAATCATACCAGTGTCTGTCTTGATTCAGTATCTTTTAAATTAATTCAGAAACTTGCATAGTTTCAAAAGAAAATTATTATCTTATCATCCTCTTGATTTTTTGATACAGTGAATAATAGAGCTATTAAGAATGAGTAAGCTCAGAAACGTAATTTAATTGATTAGTTAATTCTTGGAAATCAACATAGTTGTGCAAAAGCTATGAAAAACTGAAACAAAAGCTTTTTTACCTGCACTTCTATGATGTTAAATAAATACTATAATAAAATACCAGTATAACAATACTTTCAGGTGTTTTAGGCATCAGCCAAAAGTTATTTCCTTAATTATATTTTTCACCAAATGTATGTCCGTGCAAAATAGAAAGGATTATCCAACCAGAGCAGAGAACATGTAATAAAAGTTACTACCAGTGTCTAGGTACAGCATGACTTGCTAGAAGAGAAAACATTCCTTATGAGAATATATAAAATTCCTTTCATGAGGAACTTGCTCTTTTTCCAGAGGAACCAGTGGCAGAACTGGGATAGGGGCACTTCTTAATCTGCGCTATCTGTGCATCCACAGCTGTTTGCATTTCAAATAGTGTTACCAGTGCTGTCAGCACTGTGTGCTACAGACTCTGGCCGTCTTTTGAGACCTCCTTTATCAAAAGTAGAACATAACTTTTAGAATAAACTCTACAATTAATGAATGCTTTCTAGTGAGCAGGAACCCACCACAAGTGTTGCTAGCCTGTTGTGATGGTCAGTTACCTTGACTATTAAAAATCTAAACTTTCTGATGACTTTGAAATGATATGACTTTGATCTCATACTTTGCTTTGCTTGTCTTATAGAGATTCTCCCCAAAATTTCTTTCCCAATGGTAGATGCTTACAAACTATGATCAAATGTTCCTTTATCCTCTTTACATGCTCGTCAAACAGAGTAATATAAGGAAGTGGATTTCTCCTCATTTTCCTCATTTTAATGAGCCCAGGGATGAACAAGTCACACTTCTTCAGGAAAGCATACACTCCTGATAGCAATGTGTCAACAGAAAAACACTGCAATGCTCTTTAGCTCTTTTCCTACTGCCCCATTCACCCCATATTTTATAACTTATTCTAATATAACTCCTCAAATTGCATTTGACTGCTCTTTTCCTTTGTTTTGACCTTCAGCAAAGTCCGCAGACCTTGAACACAAGAGGAAACAGGGAAGTCATCTGGTCAGAATAATGTCTGAATTAGAGAAAGACCATCACGACTCATAATAGTGAGCAATTCAGCAAAATTCTATGTCTGCGAGTCGTCAGATCAATTCCATAATACAAATACAAAATACAAAGATGACAATATGCTGAAAACATCTGCTAAATATACTGATTTATGCCACACAGAAAGTTGCCAAATGTTAGATTCCTGCTGAATATTGTTCAGTTATTTCACTGAATTCTAGTCAATGTAATTATGGGCTTTATTGGAGAATTCATATATTGTCTTTATAGCTTCAACATCTATTTCAGCTTCAGCTAGAGTTCATGAAAACATATTCCCATTCCTTAAAATGCACTGTATGAGGCACGTTCTGGGTCAGAGTCAGCTCTCACACAAGTAAATCTGGATTAACAAAATCCACAGAGGCTAATGTACTGGTACTAGCACAAAGCAAACAGTAAAAATGGACTCACATCACATATTTAAGGCAAAGAGCTCCACCTTACCAAACTGTACAAAATCCTTGAAATTGAGAGACAAGAATGTAGAAAATGAAAATAAAAAATTAATGTTCCCCTAAAGAGATAAAAAGGGTAATAACTTAAAAGTGACTTCATTTTTCCATTTTTCTTATAGAAGTTACCATGAAAGGGGAAGAGTAGCAGAAGCCTGAAGTTTAGCAGTTTCTTCATTCTTTTTCAGTCTCAAAGAATCTGATGTGACAGTTCTGTGCTCCGTTGCTTGAACAGCTTAAAACACACGCGAGGCAGCTTAAGGAAGGAAATTAATATGGTTCTCCTAGCTTGTTCATTCCACGGGAAAGACAAATGGGACACGCTGGAAAAATGTATCAGAGCAATTAACAAAAAAGCCATTTATGTAACGCATCGCACTAAACAGCAGGTGAAGTATAAGCAGAAACTAAAAGATCGGTGAATTCACAATCTAAGCATTGGTCCGGTACCAGGGCTAGTTGAAAGTTGATTCCCAACTGAAGTTTAAAATGGGATTCAGCTAAACTGAATTCTGAAATGCTTCAGTCTCAGAGCATGGATGTCTTAGCATCTGTGGGACCAATGAAAGAAGAGAAGACTTGTGTGCCCCCTGAGCACTGGTCAGGGTGGTACATGGGACCATATCATCTGATGCAACTTCAGTCACAGAGCTACACAGTCCCCATTCAGATCAGTTTGCATCTATCCCTGTTCACACTCTCTTGTGAAAGCATTAACACCCACACCAAAGCAACATTTTACACTTGTTCTTTTGCAAGTATAAGTACACTCACAAGCTTTGATTTATCACTGGCATTTGTCCTTGTTACTTACAGACCCCTGTGTAGTATGTGGATATTGTCAACCATATCGTCCATGCTACATTGATATTCTTAATAGCAAGCATCCCTGTGTTGCTGTACAGCAAATGCACTCAACAGGGCATTGCATGACTCGGAGAGCATCCAGAAAATCGGAATAGTCCACTGAAATAGTGAAACAGTAAGTGGATTGCTTTCAAAGTTGTTCTCCTCATAAACAGATTACTTATATCCACAACCACATTTAGACACTTAAGTTCAAAAACTTTGGCTACATTTTATGTGGAGCAAGCTTCCCTAATGTTCAGAACACAGTACAGTAACTAGAAAGAAATGTACAGAGCATAAATGTACAAACTGTTAAGCACACTGGACAAAATATCTTTGCTGTCATGCGAAACAGATTAGCAAAAAATAATAAAAAGTTTTGTTCTAAGCTGAGTAACTATCACCCTGCCTGGGCCAGCTGGAAACGTTAATTGTCACTGCCGAAACACATGAGACGTTCCACCAAGATGTGAAGAAGAGAGAAGAGAGTATCTGCCAGATGTACTGGCCAAATGAGACAGAAGCAGCTGATGAAGGGCCCCTCAACCTTACAAGTTAGGTGAAAATTCAACTGCTGCAATAAAGGCGCCTGAAAAAGTATGTCACAGCTTAAATTGTATGGTGTGCCTCAGTGATGGGCATTTTCATGTAATAATGGCCACACTGTGCAGTAATAGATTTGTATTTCTGAGGTGTATTATGGGAAGGAGCCCATTCATGAAACAGGAACAAAGGGATGGTAATGTCAGAAAAAGTAGCACTCCAGCTAGCCCAGGAGCCCCCTCTGGTACTGGTCAGTACCAGCACCCCAGGGGAAGCTGCAAAGAGCCTCAGAGCAGCAGTGGCAGGGCCTTCTGAAGCAGGAAGTTTCTCTTAACTTCTGGTAATGTTACTAGTTTTGATTGTGCAT